>CAJNDV010002225.1:48510-60271 GCA_905221635.1 Symbiodinium sp. CCMP2456
GCATTTAACGCCGGCCATGACAAGTGGCTTTAGCAGGAAGCCAGCAAAGGAGAGTCGCCGCCCTGAAAACCAATAAGTCGCTTACTTGCTTGGGGGCGTGCGGAGACCCCCCTTTCCGGCCACCTGGGCTCCAGGAAGCCACAAGAGACCTGTAGCCTAGAATGGGTTAGGGTTTAGGGTGAACGCGGGCCGCGCCCGGACGCGGCCGCAGCCACTTGACTCGAGCCCGCGGCGCAACAATACCTTACATTACATTCAAACACTACACAGCAGTTTGAGATCGCGTCTTCCTAACACTTGCTCTGCTTCCTTCAACACTCAATCCAAAGTACCGCCTGTTCAGGCTTCAAACGGCAGAAAAGCATGGCGAGGTTCGATGTCGGTCTGAGCCCATGTGCCGGACCTCTGCTGGCGATGCGTAGTGACGCGGAGGCTTCGCTGTGTACGACCCTGGCTTCATGGTATTCAAGCTTGACACCTGCAAAGCTTCGCTCAGTTGCACCAGTCGCTGTGCTTTGAATTGAAGCGAGATGCCAGTTCCAGGCTCCGTTGCCATTGAGCCGAGCGCTGGCAGGAAGACCTTGGCAGATCGGCGGTTGCCCAAGCATCGGGGGGGGGCATGGCGGCCTGAGGCGAACCTTAGAAGACCTTGGAGCCCTGCCCAAAGAGTATGGCTTCATACGGCTTCATATGTCACGGGGAGATGCCAAAAGGCCTGCAGCCCTGTCCTTTCAGGGGAGTGGCAAGGCCCGCCTCTGGCTCGGCGGCTCCTGCAGCCGAAGCGAAATGATGTAAATTGTAAATCATTTTACTGCCGGCTACTCCGATGTTGCCTCATTTGCCAAACGTGTCTGTGAAATTGGCAACATGACCTTGGGCCGTAATTTTGGAGGCGAGATTTCATCACCTAAAGATGCTGTGTCGGGGGTTTTCATAGAGAGATATTTGAGGGAGAGGCAACATGCAAACAGGTTTGCAGGTCATAATGCGATGTTGTCGAGATATTCCCGGAGGGAGAACAGTTTGCATGAAGTTTGGGCACCACAAGAGTCACGGCTGCAAGCTGCGCTTGTCATGAAGATCTTCAAGCCCGGAAGGCCTGGCATGCTGCCCTGGACATCCGTGTGCCAGAAAACAGCCATGGCGACTGCAGCAAACGGGGCTACACCCAACGCCAGGAGATTTGGTGGTGAATGAGCTTGCTTCAACTTCCAAAGCACTCTCAACCTGCTGAGCATGGAGGTGCTGCCAATCTTGACTCTCTCTTTCGTGGCCAGCGCTCCGATGTCTTGCAGAGATGCGACAGCCTGCTGACAAAGTCAACTTGCCTCAGCTATCCTTATCAAGCTTTCCCGAGCCACACAGTCAAAACACAAGAATGCAAACCTATACATTGAGACTGAGAAGATCCACGGTGCCATACTGGCAGCCCATCACAATTCAAGTAAGCCGGGCCCTCCAGGAAGCAGTTTCAAAGACTGTGCGGCTGGCATTTAAGCAACACAGCCACGGATGAAGCCAACTCCAAAGCTGCAATCGTGGACTCTATCTCCTGAACGCTCCAACCAACATCCCTCCCGTTTGCCGGTGTAAACTTTACGTCCCGACTACCGGCGTCGAACACTACACGGCAGAAGGCAAGCTCCGGTTTTTCACCATGCAGGAGCTGCAATCCTTTCCGGAATTCTGCATGCCAGCCACTGTGGTCAGTGGCAGCTGCCCTCCCGTCCATGGTGTTCACGCTTCCAAAGAGTCTTCTCCCTACCGTTTTTGAACCAGCTCAAGCATCCAGAAAACGTGCTGAGCTAGAAGAGTCTTGATTTCAGCCATCGCTGCAGGTTGGAACTCGTCTAGCTAGCCGCTGCCTTTAGTTTAAGGCCAGCTTCGGGGAGATTCTGCAGGAAAGGGGAAATGCACACGAAGCCAAAAAATGTGAATGCATCCTACGGCTTATTGGGATACGGCGATCATCTTGAACTGCGTGAACAATGGAGCCAAGAACGCAGCCTAAACACTTCATGCAGGTCTGAATTTCTGGCGGCAAACTCCCACCGTTACAAAAACGAATCTCTTGGACTTCCGCGTTAGGTCATGTTAGGTCGTACTTCCGAACAGGAACCATCCACTGGAGGGCGCAGTCGCCAACCTAGATCGAATTAATGGGCTTCCTGGAAGGTCTGGAAAGCTTTCACTTCATCCTTGTAAGCAGGGTCTGTGAAAAGAGCTTCGCCCAAGTCTCTGAGGTTTCCAGCCAAATCCGCACCCTACGCCCTACGACTCTGAGTTCAAAAACCTCTTGATCACTCCTGGCCTCCGACGTTGTCGCCTTCGTGGCTGGGTCATTCAGTCTGCCTCAGGTGATGAGCTAGCTCGACTTGGGCTTCTTGCACTAACATAGGTCTTGGGCTGCAACACAAAACACACAGCGGTTCTTACGCGATGGGCAACAGCTCCCTTTTCCGCGGCAAAAAAAGACAACCCTCCACACTGGTGCCCGCCGCTGTGACGCAGCGCTGCACATCACATGTGGGGCGTGGTGTCAAGACCTCCAAACATGTGTGCGACGCAGTACGGAGCGCATAGCACTGGCATGCTGTTTTCATTCGAACACTGATTCCTTCAACCTTCCGTCAGGATTTCCTGAACCACGCCGAACACACCCAAAAGCTCAACAAATTTGCAAGCTGAAGGGGTTTGGGCGCAAGGCTGATGAGTCATTCCGTTGGATAAGAGCTTTGTAACTTTCGGTGGAGGGACTTCGAGTCAAGGGCCTCTGCACGAATCCCGTCATGAGGAAATGCCTGCAGCATTCCCACCATGACGTCAATAAGGCCGACTGCTACCATGGCCGGCATCTTAAAAGGAGAGTGCAACAGATGCACGGGTCCAAGCTGGCTTGTCATGGATATTGTAGATAACCTGCAGTCCTATGCTGTGCAGGGCATTGTCAGGCACTAGTGGCTAAGCCAAAAGAAGGCGCAGAAGCTTGAAGGCCTTGTTGGGGACTGGGGAACGGGGGGGCAGGAACATGGGTTGGACTTGATCCGGCTATTTCTGCGCATCGCCCTCACAGCAGAACGCACCTCCTTCATTCTCCTGCGACTTATTCTGCCGATGTCTAAAGTTTTGGAATTATCAGACCCTACAGGGTGTCCAGCCCAGCATAGCTTGGACTCGCGGAGAATTGATAGCATCCAAGGCTCCAGAATGAGGAGATCGGTTGGTCTTCTCAGGGTTCTCAGGCTGGTCGACTGCAGCTCAAGCATTTACGGGCTGCCGTTGCAATGCATCGGTTGTAACGCTTCAGCCGCGCAAATTGACTACCTAGGCAATATTCATAACCCGTGGAAGATGGTACAATGGTAGAAGAAGCTCGGCCAACTGGCGGCCAATATCTGAGGAAAGAGAGACAGTTCGAATGGTCTCACAGGTGCTGCGAAGGGTCTTCTAAACAAAATATGTCGGCCCACGTAGATATCAGCGTAATCGTTGCGAACCCATCTCCTCCTCCAGCTATGCTGCTGTGCCGCAATACTCCATAGAGCTACTGTGTCGGGATCTTCCCCTCGCCGTTACCGATCAGAGCTCGCGGCTCGGACCACAAGAAGTCTGGAAGGGATCTGGGTTATCGGGACAAGTCACGGGCTCTGCGGCAGACGTTTGGTTTCGTCCGTCTTCGAATTCCTGGCAGGAACGATCATGTGGACCTCAAAGGCCTCAAAGGGCATGTGCAAGTTCCTCAGGTCAACACTGGGACACCCCAAGAGACTAGGGATTCAACGATGGGCCTCCTACATGGGCAGTTTCATCCCTCGACGTCCTGAACATGACACGAAAGCGCTGTCACTCACATCCCTCGCGGGGCGGCCAAAGCGATAACATCGTTTCCCCCCAAAACAACATTGGTGAAGCAAGTCCCCTGTTCCAGTAGTCCGTACAGCTACCGCCTAGCAGTCGTCATTCGAACCTGCCAGTTTGCAGCTGATAAGTAGGATGATGGCACGCACAATGGCCCTCACCACCTAACCCGAGCATGATAACATGATAACATGCGATACTGCACGCACGTCGGTCGAGCGTGAACTTGAAATTCAGGCGATCAACTTTTTTGAACGAGGTCTCTCTATCAACCCTGAACCCAGAAACAGGCTCCTTTCCTCCACCTCTTGGAGTTACTGGAGTTCCTTTTAAACTTTTAAGCACAGTAGGGCCCACAGGGTGCGCTGCGCTAGATATTGGAGGTGTGGCCTCAGCAAACCTCAGGCGATTCAAGGTGGAGGGGAATGCAGTCCAATCGGCTGGCAACCTGCAGCATGCAGTGGACTTCTTTAGCTAATCCCACACCCAAGCACAGGTCTCTACCCCTCGAACCCACAAAGCACGATCGACGATCAGGGGTGTCATGGCTTAGGTATTCGTCCTAAGCCACCTTAACCACTTGAAGCAGAACAGCTGTGGTGCTGAGGCATGAGCTTGGACATACGCACCTGCATGCACCTGCGAAAAGCCTGAAGCTCCCCAGTGGTGATAGGGCTAGGTAGATCGGCACCACGGTAGTAGCTGCTTCATGGTGTCCCAGCCGTCTAGATGCATCGGGCCGACGACCAAAAAAATAGCCTTCACCCTTCTGCAACAAAGCAGGAATGATGGTGACCCTCTCGGGACGCACTGGGCTGTGATAAATAGAAAGACCAAGCGCTTGTGCTAACATACTTACAGCTGCACTCCTGAGTCCCGTGGGGATGGACATCGCTTTCCATCGGTAAGCCGTCTCTTGACGGCTCACTCGTCAGTATTAGGTAGTGCATCGTGATTCCCACAACTTTGGTCCGTAACAGTGCCATAAGACCGAGACTAATGGTCGTCCATGCACTCTCAAAGACAAATCCTCGACGAATCCTGAACCTCCGTAACTTCGACCCCAGACTCTCTTAAAGTCATATTCCGTCGCCGCCATCAGCGGAGACTTTTGAAAGGCAGGCACCCACAACCTACGTCCCAGCCACTCGTGCTGCGGAGCACCGAAACTTCGTCTGCCGCTCAAGTTTTTCCTAGACACATGGAACAGATGTGCATCGTGCATACAACAGGCAAGGGTTATCCTAGCAGGCCCTAGCACATCACCTCGGGTTCGTGCATGGGCAATCACGATGGAATCAGCCTCGTGCAGAAGGCGGGTTGACCAAGAGCTTTGATCCCATCGTCGCAGAGGTCCAAGAGGCTCAGGCCAGCTCAGTGCTCTTGTGCAGAACCAATCCGCATGCTCTCTGTCTCTGTCTCTGTCTCGTTCTTTCGTTCTTTCTTTCTTTCTGCGGGCCTGTCTCTCTCTCTCTCTCTCTCTCTCTCTCCTCTCTCTCTCTCCCTGTCCCCCGGGCATCTTGTTCAACTCAGCCGTCTGTCAACCCCTCCCCTGTCGGGTGTCTTGTTGTGAGAAAACATCTCTCTATCTCTCTCTCTCTCTGTATCTCTCTCTCTCTCTCTCTATCTCTCTCGCTCTATCGCTCTCCCTCCGTGTCTCCCTCTCTCGGCATCACGGTCTCTCCCTGTCTTTCAAAGTAGCTGCATTGTTGATTTTAAGTCCTTGAGCCTTGATGTGTTCATTGGAGCCCTCAAGCCTCAAAGACCGCTAGGTCGACATTACGCATCGGCGGTGCCGTGCTGACGTGGAATCTCGGCGGGTCCCTCATCGAGAAGGCCCTGAAACTGGCAAAACAGCGGCGGCGTGCTTGTGAGCATCTTCGCGATGGGTCCCATGGGTCTTTAAATTAGGAACATGTTCAAGCCGGTGGACTTCGCGGAGCATGTAGATCGAAGCTTGCATGTCTGGGGGCATGCTGACTGGACAAGCTCCAGGCTGTTGGATGCAAGTCGCCGCTTCAGGCGCGCAGCCTTTCTAGTGCAGCTTCATGGTGCTTAGCACTCTGAAAACCACGGATGCGCCAATGCCTGACAGTGCTTGCGATTGGTGCTGTGCTAAAATGTTGAGTTGTGATGTGTTGCTTCAGGACTCGGCCGCTAAAGTCACCGGTAGGGCTACGGGCTTCCTTAGCACCAGTCGTGCAAGTGCCGGGAGATTTGTGGTGGGAATCTTCGGGCTGTAAGCGGGGCGAAGGGCTAAGACCCTCATGAGGCTCAAGATCCTGTGTAACAAAAAAAGATTTGAAACAAAGACATGCTGGACGACTGCTCGCAACCAGAACACATAACACAGCCGCCACAGGGTGCTTCTGAATTTCCTGTGAGACGACTTCTGCCAACGTTTTATGGATCCTTTCTGGTGCATTTATTGTTTTTGGGGTGGGGTTGAGGAGGGCTACTGAAGAGGTTCTGCAGTGCGTGCTGAGAGACTGCTCTGGCGTCCCTGGGCCGCATCGCCGGCGAGAAGGACAGGAGCTGCTTGCATAGGTCTTTGCTGACTGGCTGCCTTGCTGATTGCTTTGTGGAGCAGTGGGAGCGCAAGGCCTCCACTACAATACTTTACAAGGCCTCCGCAAGTTTAGACCGTAGGCTTCAGCTGGAAATGACAGGGAATAGCTTGGCAGCTTATTGCACTTAACGACGAACCCTTCTTGAGCTCATCCTTGTCCTTCTCCCTTGGAGCCGAGGCCTTCATTTACACCCTGAGCCGTGTC
The DNA here is from genome assembly GCA_905221635.1 of Symbiodinium sp. CCMP2456. Classification (NCBI taxonomy): domain Eukaryota; class Dinophyceae; order Suessiales; family Symbiodiniaceae; genus Symbiodinium; species Symbiodinium sp. CCMP2456. Next base: position 55,143 of record CAJNDV010002225.1, read on the forward strand.
TGCCTTAAGCGAAGTACTCAGAGCGGTTAATCCAGTGTCTTCACACCTCACGGCCAGCAGCAGCTTTATTCTCTCCTGGTTGCGATGGCCAAGGGTCGCATTCCCAATCCACTTCTGCCTGCTTGAGTCCTCAATTGCTCGGGCAGAGCTTGGAAAAGCTTGGCTGAGCCCGTAAATCATCGTGCAAGGCAGGGGGGGGGGCAAGGCATTCGACAGCAGTCGAACAGTGCAGTCGGAACTATGGAAGCACAAGTGGCGGCTACTTGTGGTTGTAACCCGGATATATTCATTTTGCGCTGGCTGTCATGCGCTCGTGATCACCGAATCCTGCCCGTACCACCGTACCGAACGCAAAGTCTGGACGAACCAATCACTCAACCGCAAAAGCGAACCGCAGATCTAACATCAGTGACGCCCTCGCCCTCTGTGTACGAGCTGAGCCCGACACTCTGAAATGTCTCTTGCCAGGCGATCCGAGGACTTGGTATCCTGGTCGTTTGGAAATCATGTAGACTATGAGAACCTTTGCAGCAGCAGTTTCCTGAAATGAGATTGAGCCTAGTTCGGAGGCTTCCCAGCTTTCTTGGCCGAGGCCAGCTAAGCAGACTTAAGCTTTCAGAAGCATAGTTGGATCCTCCTCCATGGTTTGCCGCTTTCGGCGAGCGACGGCTGAGCCATCCAAGCACTTTGATCACTCTTGCTCTCGAAGGCACCGTGTGTCGGACACACCTGTGCAGAAACATCACCACACCGACACCATCGAAGTCGAAGCCAAGCCCTCAATCCTGATCCAAGTGTAAACGATGGCGACTGGTGTCCTGGATCCTGGCGGGGCAATGGGCTTTCCAATGCCTTCGAAGATCTCATCGTCGTATGGCATCCTAGGAGCACAAGATCTTCGAATTCCACGAAGACAGAAATCTGCCATGCATTAGTAGCGACTTCTGGAGTTTTTTCGGTTGGCATGACACTCCGATTGCCCAGGGCGCAGGTACTGATGGAAGAGCCGCGCCAGCAACTTCACAACAAGTTCCCGGTACCCGACTGAGAGCCATCACTCTTCGTCTCTGCATCATGCAAAACGTGAACCCGCCCAGAACTGTCTGGTTAGACTTACCACCTTCACTGGGGCGTGTGATCACGCTGCCGTACCAACATTGAATAATGTATCAATTTTAACCGTAGTCAGGTGCACAAGGACCGGGAATGGTCGGGGAACAAGGCTCACGCGCCTTTGTTAGTTGACTTGCGGATCAAACTCTAGCTGTCGCCATGGCAGAACATAAGCTTCAATCACGCGTCTTTCCGGTCATCAGCATGTAGAAGACAGCGCCTCGCAGGGCATGCCGTGTCCGATTTCAAGCGTGCTACCGCTACCGGAGCTTTTAACTTCAGTCGTGGGCCGAACTGTCGGGCTCATCCGCTTCCACTTGTTGGTAACATAGGCATCAAAGAGTTGCAATCTCTTTTTCAAGTGAGCATTACCTCTGCACAGAGACCCACTATGTGCCCAGAAAGCCCCGCTGGTTCCTGCCAGTCTCCTGGCAAGCACAGTGCCACAAACCGATTTAGGGGCCCTTTTTATTGGCAAGATTGCTCTCATGCACTTTTTTTCACAAGGGACTCGACTGCTGCCCTTGCTGCCCAGCTTGACCCACAATCTTGAAGCCGCCATCGCGTCGTCATCCGCTCTCCCTCGAATCGAACCAAGCTTTCAGACACGTGACCTGCCACCTGAAGCTTCGGGTTCAGCCAGTCACAGAGACAGTCTTACCTACTGATGCGGGGCTGACTTCGCTTCAAATGACACTTGCACGCCAACGACCGCGAAAGATTCGCCACAATCTCGGCAATGACTACCGCCACAAATGCCAAACATGGCCAGAATGTTGGCTTCGTTCCAACGCGTTCAATGCAATTCAACGCCGGAACAGACTTCCTGCCTACACTGTAGAGGTCTGTCTGCTTCGAAAAGCAGCATAGGTACGATTCCTTAGCTGAACAGCAGATCGGTAAGTCCAAAATCAGGCTGAAGCCTGCCCATTTGAAATCCGACACTGTTGGAGCAGCAAACTGCAGAACTCAGGAGTTGCGGGAACTTGTGCTCGCCACAGGTTCAAGGCTCTCCAACATTGATTGGCCTTCTCCGATTTTCTGACTGCGGAGGAGCAATTGCATTTATGCCTCTCCTTCTATTTAGCAAGAGATTGCGCAAAAGAGCTCGGCAGACTTTGCCGTGGCAACTGAGTGGTGATGTTTGTGCTTGCGGCTGCTGCTGCTCCTGCTGGTGCCATGTTCATGATATCCCCGACGATGTTGCAAAACTACACGTGTTGTCTGCTGTGGTGGGGTTGCTGCAGCTGCAATTGCTTCATTTGGCCCTACTGGCTGCATCAAATGCAATTTTTCCAGAACGGAGTCTAAAAAACACGCGTGTAAACGAACAAAAAGATCCCTGAAAAATGCGCACCGTTTCGATCATTCTAGCACATTTCAAATGAGCGTTCTTATCGTGGTGTGTTGTTCGGCAGATTGCCTCGATACTTTTTTTCGCCACGGGGCCCCTCACCTCTAGTGGGATGAAGTATGCAGCCGGCGTAGCAGCACAGAAGGCCAGATATGGCACCAACTCTCTGACGAGCCACCGGTGCATTGAAGCGTCGAGTTCCGTAGATTCGGTCCTGGCGCAGCATGCCACGGCGGGGCGATTTTCATCAGCGATTGACACACTTTTGCATCGTGTGGAAGTAAACCTGGGTGGCAAGGTAGTGTTTGTATGCAGCTTTTATGACCTTTTAAAAACAAGCCACCCGGCATTCGTAAGCGATAGGGTAGGACCAAAGAGCATTGACTGCCGTCTAGCCCGTGGGTTCCCAGTGCGGCTACAGCTGTGGATGCCTCTGTGCGATTTGGGGGTGCGTTCAGTCGATCCGTGAGCTCCCTGCGAACGTGCTGAAAACTCCTGTCAAAACCTGTTCCATGAAGCATGCATTGTTTCCGGGCCTCATCGTTCGAGTACGTAAAATCTGGATCTGCGTGGTCGAAGTCGATGAGCACCACTCTCCTTGCTGCCACGACGGTCGTGATTAATGTAGTCTTGATATATTTAAGGCTTCCGGCTCGGCTCGGGTCAGAAACCCTTGAATCTTTGTACGATTTGCAATCAGTACGAGCACCCCAGAAGCCAGAGGCAAGAGCCCCCGATTACACATGAATGTCCAATCTTGCTGAGCATGCTTGAGCAGCGCTTGGCACGAAGCGGATTCAGTCACGTTTGTTTGGGCCAGTGTCTGCGAAGCTGGGGTCGGGTCGGGAGACAATGCCGAACCTGAGTACGGTTGCAGTCCATCCACGCAGCTGAAGGTATCGAACCGTTTATTCAAGCCATTTCGTCATCCATCTCGAGCCCTTGCAGTCCTCTTCGTCTCACCTGTTGCTTCGTCAGTGTAGGCCTCCGGCTGCTTTAACCAGGCACGGGCACGGCAAATTAAGGCAACGAGAATCAGCTTAACCTTCACAAGCTGGACAGGTTGCTGGGGTAAGGCCTGCGGCCAGAGACGACTCTGACTAAGTGCCAGAGTGAGGGCCACGGGGTCTCCCTTTCCTGCCGTCGCACCTGAAGATTGCCCAACTCCGTCCTAGATCAAAGAACAAAGGCTGATGGCTCCCGTCGAGGTGCTATTATGGCCTTATGGCCAATCCATGAGTCAGAATCATCCTGTAATCCTGCACCCTAAATGCCTCCCAAAACACCTACACCCAAAGTCTTCTGCTCTAAGCCTCTTCCGTGCAATGCATCCGTCGGGTGCATCGCACATTATTTTCGATGTGTGGTCAGCTGAAATCGTCTGGATCTTGCGGTAGTGATTGGTTCCTTACTCCCTTGATGCCGCATCAGATCTCAGCAGTCCCTACGGAAAGTCCAACGGATGTCGCGAACGGTACAGTCAAGTACCGCATCTGAGAAGTGAGAAGTAGTTGAAAAAGTTGGAAATCGCCTCTCCCACACCTCCCCTGCAGTGCCCATGCCAATTCGAAACACTGATTCTTCAACAAACCCCCTGAAAGGCCTGCAAGACCATGTTGTCTGGCTTGATGTCTCGGTGCAGCCTCGTGTCGGCCAGGATTCAAGCTTTCAGTTTCGAGCTCTCACTCCGACTCCGACGGCCGCATCGAAAACATCGCAACAAAAGGTCTTGTCCCAGGTGAGATGGAAGGCGCATTCACAAACCCACGCCCGCTACAAGTACCGCAGTCAAGGGCACTATCCACGTGCTCAAGAATAATCTGCAGAACGCAAACGAGATCTCTTGCTCATGACCAGCAAAGGCACGGGGAGGTTGCAGTTCTCGGACATTGTCGAGGGAGGTTGAGTGGGAAGTGAGCTTTGGCAGGAGACAACGAGCACGGCACAGACGAAGCCGAGCAGCACTCGGTGGCTATGGAGATGGTCGAGAGCTTCCAAGATATCCCTCAAAAGACTCCTGCCAATTGCACACCCGATCAAAAATACGAGTCGATCCGTCCTGCCACATCGCAGCTACCACAGTCTGTAGCTGCTGCGAGATACGTCTTCCCCCTGCATCGAAAAACCGTGATCGCATCCGCATAGACTGCAATGTAGGAATCATGCTTGTGCCCCTTGCCATCATGAAGATACATTACTACTGTCTCTGCATTGAGCTAGATGTCTCTTCCAAGCAAGACCCATGGCAAAAATCCACTGGTCCTCAAAGCCGCTTCAGGAACAACGCCGTCCTGTGTCACAGAGCTCGCGCAGTGAAGATGGCTACATCTTCGGGACTGGCAAGAGCTGTAGAGTTCGTTGTGTGCAGTGTGTTTCAAAGCGCAATCGGAGAAGCTCTGAAATGAACTTCAGGTACTCGGGTGTAGCTGGTGTTCATGTTCTATAGTGCAGTGTGCCGAGAATTCGACTTATGGACGCTATGTAGCCTGGTCCGCGGGTTCGCGGGTTCACAGGTTCGCGGGTTCACGGGTTCACGGGTTCGCGGGTTCGCGGGTTCACGGGTTCACGGGTTCGCGGGTTCGCGGGTTCACGGGTTCACGCGGGTTCGCGGGGTCACGGGTTCGCGGGTTCACGGGTTGGCGGGTTCGCGGGTTCGCGGGTT
>CAJNDV010002225.1:60371-93701 GCA_905221635.1 Symbiodinium sp. CCMP2456
CGGGTTCGCGGGTTCACGCGTGTTCGTGTCAGGGCCGGGCCGTATTATACCGTTCATGAGTGGAGAATTCAGAACAATTATTTGAGCAAGGTTGCCAAACAATCTGACAACCTTGCCCCCAGGGGAGCAAGATTGCCAGCAAGCTTGCTCGAATCTTGGTCTAAATGGTAAACCAACCGGCAAGCGAGTGGGGCAAGTTCGCTCGCCGACTAGTTTACCCTTTGACCAAGTCAAGATTGGAGCAAGCTGGCAATCTTGCCCCTCCCGAAATGGGGCGAGATTGCAGGGAAAGCTGAAGCTGGTTCTGACACGCCGAGCGAACTCCAGGTCCGGCCCCCGCCTGAAACTCCACGAGCAGGCCAGCAAAAAAGCTGCTTGTCGCCCGAGGGGAGACGACCTGGCACTGGAGCACATTTCGACTTCGACTCTCCTCGGCACTGCCCCTGGTTTCGGAACCCTTGCTGCTATGGTCACAAGGCGTTTGTGAATTTCAATCTCAAGTTCACATTGGCACACTGCGCAGGGCAGGCTACGGCAGAATATCTCAACAATCAAGGCAATCTCACGGAATCCTGCCGTACTGAAACAGCTTGCAGCTCGCGTTCCGTGGTAACCAGCTTCAGACACAGTACGGAACTAGAGCCCTCCAGTACTGCATGAAGGTTCCAAGTCAAGCTGTGCGAATCCGATTGGAGGACTGCGGGCCGCGGGCCCGTTCCACAGGAAAGCCTCCTTCAAAGAAGTTTTCACGTCCCATCTGAGTGTGGAGCGTAGTAAAACGCGTCGTCTTCCAATGCCTCTCATGGCCGGATGGGATGGGACTGTGGCTGTGGCTGTTGGCACAGGTGGTTCTGCGCTGTCACTCTGGCAAGTCACTCCCTAGAAGCGGAAAGATGGAAATCCATGCAAGTCATTGCAGTTCGAGACATGTCGAGCACCCGGGCTCCGTTGATCTGAAGCCGCATCGCAATACTATCGGCGTTGGTGGTCCACTCTCGTAACAGGACCCACTAACCCATCCTGCACGATTTGAGATCAGCTCGTCCGCTCAGCGAAGGCAGTTGATGCCGTGAAGCTCCGGCCAATTAACTGAGAGTGGAATGACACATAACTCTCGAATCAAATTTCTACGCGCTATTTCGGGCCTCTTCGATTGGCATTATTCCTGGATGCGGCGGCAGCGACAACATCTTCAAAATAACCTGAGCAAAGTCAGAAAGCTGCCGTGGGTCTTCGCTTAGCAGCTGTTGCTCCTGGTTTCTCTGGCATGCCATAAGCCTGACAACCTAGGTCTGCGTAGGAACATGAGGGAGGTCGAATCTTGGACAACACCAACCCTCTGCTCTGAGGGATTTGGGCAGACATCTGGTCCTGAACAGCAACGAATTCTGAAAAGTTGGACCAGCAGGATCAATATTCTGCCAAGGCTCTTGTCGGTATTGAGTGGCGAAGCCTTCTTTCCTTAATTGGGGAGATGGATGGAAACTAAACCTGTGATACAGCAAATGCGCAGCACGGCCTGACCTGACAAGTCTTGGAGCAGACCTGCTGACCGAATCGAAAAAAGGAATCATAGCTGCGACTTGAGGCCTTGAGGCCTTGTGCAAATCGCCAAGCCTTCCAATCCGTATTGCGTCCAGGACGCTGGAGCTTCAGTTTGGACTTAATCTTCATGACCTTGTTGAATTCGCTTCCAACCTGTTCAGACAGCTGAGCAAAGAATGGCACCATAACCTTTAACCACAAGCCGACGGCAACACATGATCGTTTGCCATTTGTACAAAATCACACGCACCAAGAACTGAGCATTGGCAGGGTTGGGAGCGCCGGCTTGCTGCAACAACATTGGTTTTGATTTGAAATGCATAGCGTGGGGCTGTGTGTAGTTGTGCGACCCCAGCAGACCACAAAATTCACTCCAAGCTGCACTCAGCTTCTAGTGCTCGCATACAATCCAGGTCCTATAGAAAGCTAGAAAGAACAGCAGTAGAATCGGATATATCACCGAGACCAAGAGTAGGATCCTTGTCGCTACGGAGCAAGAAAAAGCTGCAACGCTAATGCGTAGCAAAGCGTAGTAACCTTGCGAAGCACAGACTGCGAGTCATGAACATGCTAAATACGAGCTCAACCTCCCTTTTGTCGACTCTCGCTCTCGCACGCAGCAGGCAAGGCTCCTTAAGGCTTGCAAGAGAGTGCTGAATTGATCACCCGCAGCCATGACCTCTTCTGGTTCTTTTCTTTTTCTTTGCGATGCATACACACATACATACACACATGCATACCTTTGCATGTATATATGGGCATGTATACATACATACATACATACATACATACATACATACATACATACATACATACATACATACATATATGTATATATATATATATATATCTGTATATGTTCTTGTACATCTATATCCATTTCTATATCTTGGTTTGTCATCTGTATATGCAGAAGTATACATATATATATATATAATTATCTATCTATATATATATATACACACACATGAGTGTCTGTGTGTGCGTGTGTGTGTGTGTGTGTCCAGACCCTGTTACTTTAGGACAGTCTGAGTCATTTTTCAATACCGTCGATGCCAATGTCAGAAAAGGAAGGGGGCAGGGCTCCTTGGTTTTATCTCTGTGCAAAGAAGCTGGGTACCAAGGAGGGAGGCTGAGCTGATCACTCAGGTGTACCTACACATGCAAAGGCGACCCGGAAACACCCTTATATAACTGTTGTTGGTGTTGTACTGTACTGGTCGAGGTAAGAATGATTCTTGTTCAAAGGAAATAAGCCTTTTGAGTTCAGTCGACAGGTTTGAGGCCCGACGCTGATATTGCACATCGAGCCTGGCTCCTTTCAGATACAAGATTTACGGTCGGAGGCTGCGGATGCTTGTACAAGTGTGCGTAGATGGATGCATACGTGCGTGCGTGCGTGAGTTCGTGTGCGCGTGCATGAGGTGAGTTTGGGTGTTTGCATGTGTGTCTCTGTGTGTGCACATTTGCGTGCGTGTGGCGTGTGCCTTCGCCGTTGCTCTCTGTAGCGTTCAGCCTCTGTCCTTTTGTCTGTTACTCCTGAGTATGACCATGAGGTTGAGTACACTTGCTCGTCTGACTATGACGACCGAGGGTTGCAAAGAACGCCTTAGCGTGCTCGACCAGCACGTGCCGAACGTCAGCATACGGACATACGCCGGCATAACGAGAAACGTCGCTATAGGCTGTGCTATCCGGAACTTATATGGTTCATTGAAGGTGATTTTTTGTATAGTTCGGCGAATGTCGCTATAACAGATGGCATATGTCGTGGCTATGTACGGTATGGACGGCTCGTGCTGGGAGAAGCCTGTCAGCTTAGGACGGAATACACTGCAGAACGCTTGAAGAACCGTCTCGGAACAATACGTTATAACACGGCCTCATCATCTTTCTTCCTGCAGTAAACAACTTTCCCGCCATCGCCATCTTCCTGAATGACCTGCACACAATGAACCATGACGCTGTGTTTAGGATGCAGGGGCTTCTCGGCTATTGGCAAAGCACCTTCTGCACCTGTAAACCTCGATCTTCGAGTTACGTACTTGTGGCGGTTAGAGCAAGTCAAGTTCTTGTTTCCAGCCATTCTAAGTGCTTGCCCAAAGAATGCAAGGGTGGAACTTCGGTCTGGGTGCCAAGGCGACTCTTGGGGTTGCTACAGCGCAATCAGAAGGAAGGCTCACACGCGCGCTGAGAGAGGATGCATTCGAGCCTCCTCCCAGTAATAAACGTCGTAGATCTTGCGGTCTTCCAAATGCTCTATTGGCCTCAAGAAGCCAGCGCAGCACGGAACAGCGTGCATTTCCGTGGATCATGCCCATCCCCGTCTTCTTCCCCAAGGTCGTTCCAACAGCTTCAACAGACAACATCCCTTCTCAGGCCAATCGCACGCTCCGGACAGATAGTCAGATAGTCTCTGAGTAAGAAATTACGAGCCACATGTCGTTGCCCCATGTTGCCCCTGCCTGCTCTCAATGGCGGGTGCCACGAATTCATTGCAGACGTCGTCGTCATTCCCAGTGCCTGGAACCCAGCGCACCCAGTCAGTGTGCCCTCGCAAGCTGCTAGATTGTAGAAGCAACAGCCAGAACAGACAGCAAGCCTACTTGTTCATCCGGCTCGAAGCCTGCCGCCTGGGTACCTCGACAATTCGATACTCTTGTGCCTGTGCTGCCAGGCAAGAGCTTGTTTCTGACAAGACTCGAACAGCCAAGTATTCCAGAGCGCCCAGTCTAGAGCCCATCACTGCCCGACTGACCTATCCAGTCCCGGCCTGCTGGCATGGTCTGGAGACGTCGCATTGATCTCCGCTTAAGCGGAGACTCCTTGGAAGGCACCGTCAAGCGACCGGCCTGGGAGCGTCAGACTGCTTTGGGTGGTGCGGGGAGCGCAAGTTTAGCAACACAGACAGACTTCGAGACCTGTCTTGAGTTGACACCGAAGTTGGCCGACTTCGTCTCGGCCAAATCGCGCTTAGTAACTTGGAGCACGTCGTCGGGCTAATGGTACCCGACGTACCGGTCAGGACCCAGCATGACCCAGCAATGACATGCGCATCGCTAGTTGAGGCGGGTTACGCTTGGAGGGGCGATGCTTCCCCAAGTTCGAGATCGCTGATGACTCAATTCCGTGCCAGCCTCGGTCACCATCTGACAGTCTGAGTCGGAAGGCTCAGCCGGCTTGCTATCTGGAGTCTGCAGACCCTTAATGGTGGGATGCATCCTCCCGCGGAGTCTTCAACTTGTTGTGGCACATCGTGTGAGCTGCTGTTGCTTTGAGAAAAAACAATAATAAAACAGTATAGAAGACTTCGTTGTTGATACACAGGTGTTGCAGGACTGATCGCGACCAACAGCAATGGGTTATCCACATCCGCACATTTCCGGCTCTCAAGTCTGAAGGAAGGGAGCATGCGTGCATTCTAGGCGTCCAGCGAGACCTTTCTGCTGAATTGGAGCACAGGAGATCCGGGACGTTGGCCCCTATTGGCATGGAGGAGCTCGTTTGGGGCTCAGCACCTTCCAGCCAGGCTGCCTTTGGCAAACACAGGCTCCCCTGCGAAGGCGCGCTGGGCGCAGCTTTGGACTTGGCGTGACAGGTGCAGTTCTTAATGGTCCACTGAATCGGGGAATCTGCAGGGGTCACTCGACAAAGTTTTGCCTTCGGGCTGACTTGAAGCTAGACTGGGGATGGCTCGAGAACCGTGGCCAGTTCAACAACAGAACTTCTGCATTCAGGTGTATACAGAGAAAAATACCATGGTATACGATGCAAGGCCCTTGCGTACCCAGGGGTATCCCCAATTAATCACCTGAGAGCTCAAGTACTCCTCTCGTTCGATGTTTCAAGCAGCCAAGGGCACAGACAAAGAGATAAAATTATATGTGGATCATAGTCGATCCGAGTGCACAAGGCAACGGCTCTGAAGTCTCGCACGGACTGCCGATTCCACACCCCTACACAACCCTAGCCCTGGAACGAAGCGAAAATGGGGTCCAAAGATCTACAGCCGGAATGTTCAGGATCATTCAGGATCTCAGCTCCGCACGTAGCTGCTGTACCCCTCCACTGCATGTTGTACTTGAGTTACCTGCTGAATGGACACAGCTGCGTCCGCCGTGTACCATGCGTCAGACTCACAAGTCTTGTGCCGAGCGCATGCATCGATGTGGAGCGCAGTGAAACGGAAGTTACTTGCGAGGAGGCCCACTTAGTTGGCAAGGCCCTTAGCATTGTTTGATGTGGGCCGCAGCCAAGCTGAAACATCGGACTCCTGGTCGATGCTAGAATGTAGAAAGCGTCTTTGACAAGCTCACGCCGCCTCGCCCTCCCGTCTCGACTCCTCGTGCCTGAATCGGCTCTGTTGCGGCTGCCGTCATCGGCGGACCTATGCCAGGGTGTTGAGGTCCGAGCGGCAGCCGTCTCCGTGATTCGACCCTTTACACAGCAAAAACAGCGGTCTGAGTGTGAGCATGGACCGTCTCTGCGAGTATGCATGCTGTATCTTAACAAATACATTTCTGAGCATTTCTCGCTTGAGACGATGGATCGAACTGCATGGCAAGAGCGGACATGGAATTCGCACATGCGGTGTACCTCCCCTTGGTTCGGAGAAACCAAACTCAAGTTCAGGCCGTAAGCATGTCTGTCATCTAGAAAGCAAACCTCCGCTATGGATGCATGCCTTGGTAGCCTTGGGATCCGTCAGCATCCAACCTTGCATTGAAGATTCGGAGATGCAGGAGCGAGTGTTGATGGCTCATTCTTGGCTTTGCTTTGATCTGGGCATCGGCCACATGATGGTTCAATCTGATGTTCTCTATCTGCCGCTGATTCCTAACATGGCGATTATCCATGTCGGGGCAGGGGTCCCGCTGCCTGCTGAGGCGTGAGGTCTCCGTCTTTGGTGCTTCCCAACGTGCATCCCATCAACCCGCGGCACAGGCGAGCCAGGCAGGATCGGCAGGAAACCTGGAAAAGTCTCGGGCTCCGGCAAGTCAGAGTCTGAGATACACTCGAGGCTCATGTCGACCGACTCGCAACTGGAAGCATCCGATTCCGCGATGGCCGTGCTGCCTGCGCAGGATGCCAGTGCCCAGTCTCGAGTCTGGCAAACAACAAAACTGACAGTAATTGCGAGTTGAATGTGATTCTGAACGTGCAGTTTCCTGCAAAACAGACGATCCGAAAGGCAAGCTCAAGAGCAGAAGTTGTGCGATTCCTGGCCAGGAAAGAGGGTACAGCACTGAGGGCCAAGAGCGAGCACTACCCATCATCGTTCAATGCTCAGCCGAATCCGACGGGATATGTGCCACAGCTCCTGGCTCTTAAGAGAAAGTGCCCGATCATCAAGGAATCTGCAACACCTGAAATCAGGTAGTGTCACCGATGCCACGTTCGCTGCGAAAGGCTCGAATGAGGGGCCCCTCTTTTGGTGGTTTCGTAGAGTGCTCTTGAGCCATAGCGGACCGAGCATTGCGCTCGTCAAAAGGATCCTGTGCTGTGCGCACATTCCGGTTTGCTGTGAACTCCGAAGCCCAATACCTGCTATTGCGCGACTCGCTGCATTGGCAGCGGAGCAGTTGATCCGGGAGCCTTAGCGGGAAACTCCTGAAGGAGTTCTTCCTGCCTCTCCTGGGTGGCCTATCTGCTTCGATACTTCTTTCTTTGAGACATTGGTCCCCCAGCTCACGATTCTTACAGACCTGGACCGTGTCGACCTGCTTGATTGCAGTTTCTCCGTTTTCACAACATTTCTACAATTTCTGTGCAGTTAGTTCTTCGAGAAGATGGCAGACAATGTTGATCGTTCATCGGTGCCCTCCTGGGATGGCTCAGCTCGCACTTGGCGACGCTACACGCGAGAGGTGGCTTGGTGGGTCACTTCGACACCAAGTCACAAGAGACGCTACTGTGCGAGCAAGCTTCTCAGCCGACTGAGTGGACCAGCGAGACTTCTTGCGATGTCGTGGTCGAGGATGTCTCTTGACGCCGAGAACGGCACCAAGGTCCTCCTGCAGAGGCTAGCGGCTTCGCCGTTGGTTCGGCGTACCTTGCCTAACGCCGCTGCTATATGTCAGCAATACTTTTCTTTCCGTCGTAATGCTTCTGAAAGCATAGGCAACTTTCTTGTTCGTGAGACGCTTGTACATGAAGAGTTTGTTGAAGCCATCATTCGTCTTCATGAAGAGAAGTTGGGCGTCTCCCAAGAAGCTCGGGATTTCGGACTTCCGGCTGAAGGTGGCGGCGATTGGGATGGTTGGGGCGACGCCTCGTGGTCAGGCGGCGGCTGGGAGTGGTGGAATGATGATGGCTACGATGGCGAACCTACCGTTCCACCTGACGGCGACCATGCCGAACCTCATCCTGCAGATGATGAACGCGAAGCCCCGGCGGGACCCACCTCACCTGCCGCCGCGCCAGGTTCTTCCCCAAGCCACCGTGGAGATGGTGATCCAGCTCTTCCTCGCGAACCTTCTGAAGCCGCTCCTCCTGCCGAAGTGCCTCGAGAGGCGATTGATGAAATGTCAATGGCAGACTCTTTCATCCTTGGAGTCTTACGCGGCTGGCGACTCCTGCAGGCGGCTGGGTTGTCAGCCGAAGAGAAAAGAGATATCTTGAGCAGTACCAAGAACTCGCTTGATTACGAAGTGGTGGCGGCTGCGCTGCAGAGTCTTTGGGATGACCAACTACTTGGGCACCGTGGCCATCATGGCGGCTCCTATCACCTCAACTACGTCGCGCCCACGGATGACTCCTATGACCAGTACACGGTCACGAGCGGATGGGAAACCGATTGGTGGCCGGACAACTTGTACGGTGAACCCTACGAGGAGGCGTGGGACGACTACAATGGATGGTGGGAAGATGAATGGCCCGCTCATGATGACCTGCAGGCCACCACGGCTACTGAGGACGTGTCCCCAGAGGATCAAGAACGACTTCGTGAAGCTCAACAAGCTGAGAGAGTTGCCGAGAACCTCGCCGCCGAGGCACAAAGAACGTGGACAGAAGCCCAAAGGGCCACCCAACAACTTCGTCGAGACCGAGGGTTCGGAGCAGTGAGCGCCTCGGGCAAAGGTGCTTGCTTCGAATGTGGCGGTCCACATCTTGCCCGTGATTGCCCTCACCGCAGGTTTGGTTCCAAGGGCAAGTCCAAGTCCAAGGGAAACTACCAGGCCACAGTCGATGACTCCGTCCTCTACTACCAGTCCAAGGGGAAGAGCAAGGGCACGAGCAAGAAGGGATACTGGGCCGAAGCTCAAGCCGCGTGGACCAAGGGCAAGCAGAAGGGCAAGGGCAAAGGCAAGGATCCCCTTCGCACAGTGAATGCCTACAACAGCGAGTATTTCATTGGTGGCCTGGAGCTCCGTGATCGCTTCGAGCTGAATGCGACCAGCATGGCTTCGTCTTCTCCAAGCACCGCGATGTTGGATTCCGGCGCAACAGCGTCAGCCGCTCCTGAGGCGGTAGTTCAGTCACTTGTCACAGCGGTTTTGTCGCAGGACCGACAGGCACGCATCGAACTGGACCAAGCATCGCGGCCATACTTTCGTTTCGGCAACGGGAAGTGGGGTCGTGCTCTATGTCGTGTAACCATTGAAAGTCGAGCTTCAGGTCAGCTTCGTTCCTTTGCTTTGTATACGCTCCCGAACCCAGCAGAGTATTACCAATCTCAGTTTGACAAGAACTCCTTAGTCCCCATCTTGATTGGGATGGACTTCATCGGACCCGAAGGTGTTGGCATGATGATAGACTTTGCTACTGGGTTGGCCATGTTCACCAAGGAGCCTTCCCCCGAGATCTTTCAATTGGAAGTGAACCATAAGGGCCATTATGTTCTGGACCTCGTTCAGTACTTAACTAGGGGACACCAGGTCACAGATGGACATGCTCATGTGTTGGTTCGCGGTGATCGTCAGTCCACTACACCATCCATGTCACATCAGATGCTTGAGTTATGGACAGTTTGGATTGATTTGCAAGTGAGTGATCGGCATCTGCAAGAGCGTGATCTGTCTGTCTCTCGCCAGCGCATGTGGCGGTTGTACCAGAGGTCTCAATCTTTGTCTTCTTCAGCAGCTACTTCAGCTCAGATGTTGAGTCCTCCTGACTCCGTCAATCCGACAACTTCGTCCCCTCGCTCTACGCAACATGGCTTCCTCATCGCGCCCCTCGACGACTGCGAAGCCAGTCGATCCGGAAGTGGAGGCCATACTGGCCGCCTCAGGCAAGGCCAAGGCGAAAGCCAAAGCTCGACCTCGATCTCTGGACAAGAGCCGAGTCATGAAACAGGATCCCCGGGACCCCAGGTCCAATCACAAGCAGTGGCCATGCTACGGCCAGCACTCTCCGGGAGCTCCACAAAGCAACCAGTACGGCCAGTGGATCCACTGCCAGCACTGCGACCTGAGGCTCCTGTACACCCCTCGGAAGGGCACTCCATCCAACACGACGGCGGTGGTGAACGCTGCAATGGTGTCTCGGATGCTCAAGAGCCTACAGGGCATGCTCGGGGACACCATGCCAACGGCGAAGGTGTGCCACCACATGATGGCCAAGATCACAGCCGAGGAGGTCCTCCAGAAGGCGGTGACCGAGCTCCTCTCCGGCGGCGGGTATCCTTCGGCTCCTACTACGACGTCCCCGACGAGCACCACGTGGGGAATGATCACCGAGGACAACGACCAGGAGTTGATCCAGGCCTACGAGGAGGAGAACGACCAGCAGCTGTGAAGCTGCGCCCACGAACGACTACCCAGCCAACTCCTTTGTACATGGGCAAGAAGTTGATGACGATGGCTACCATGATGGCAACAGCAACCTCAACTCTCTTGGTGGGATTGCAGTTGTCTGGACGTGATTGCCTATGGGAAATTTCTGGAGCCCCACATTGTTGGCTGAGTGTGGCTGCTGAGGAACATGGTCTCTCAGCATTACCGGTCAACCTTAGAAATGGATTCGACCTCTACAACAAGAACACATGGGTTCGTCTATGTGAACTACGCCGCGAGCGCAGACCTCGCAAACTTTGGTTCTCCCTCCCCTTTTCCAAGTGGTGTCCATGGGCATCGGCCAGCTACAATGGACCAGAGGCACATGAAAAGCTGGCCACCGCGAGACGCAAGGAGCGACGGCTTCTTTGGGAGGCCAACCAGTTCATCAAGGACGCCCTGGCCGAGGATCCCGCGATCCAGATCTACTTTGAGTGGCCGTGGCCTTCCAACGGATGGAAGCAACAACCAATGGAAGACTTGAGCGAACACCTCAAGGATCAGGGTGTTCCCTGGCAAGCTTGCCGGGTGGATGGCTGTAATTATGGTCTGAAAAGTGACGATGGACGCCATTTCATCAAAAGGCCTTGGCAGATTCGAACTACGGACGAACAGTTTCATCGAGTGTTTCGTGCCAAAGTGTGTCCAGGCAATCATGGTGACCACCTACACGTGCCTGAAACTAACTCAGCGACCAACTACTACCCTTGGCGCTTTGTGCAGTCCGTAGCCCGTCATTGGCGAGATCTTCTTGCTCCAGGCAGACATCGTCACCTACTTCGTCTGCGCCAAGATCTTCCTGAACAACCCGGTGATGAACTGTCGGACCTCGCGAACCACACTGCCTACGACCCCATCGAACATCTGGAGGAAGCGGAGGCGGTGGAGGAAGAACAAGACCTACTAAGTGCCAGTGCTGACGATCGAGTGGTCTTGGAGCACATGGCGAGGGAAGCCCGGCTACGACAGGATTTCTCAATGGACACCTGCCAGGTGATCCTCATGGAGTTGGGACAGCGACTCGGCAATCCTCAAGGACACCACGGACGTTGGCCTTCGGGAACCTCCCACCATGTGGTTTTCGGCGGCTACTCACATGGGAAATTCGGTGGCGCTACGAAATCAACTACAACTTTTCCTGAGGTTGTCAAGTTCCTCAATTCGTATGTGCTCCATTACAACCCTCGGGGTCGTTGGTCCAGCTTAATGGTGACGTTCAATGGTCAAGCGCTTCCCCATCGTGACCACCATAACATGAAGCATACCACCAATATCCTGCACTGCCTCGGCAACTTCAGTGGTGGTGGTCTGTGGATACAGTCCACTGGTTCCACAAGCCAAGTGGATTGTTCTCGCAGGAAACTTCCAGATGGTAGTTTTGCGATTGGAAACGTGGTGGACACCAACCGGAAGTTTGTGACCTTTTCTCCGGAGGTGTATCACGCTTCTCAAGCTTGGACCGGATACCGCATAGGGCTATCGGCATACACTACGCGGCTACTCTTTGACATGAATCAAGAAACCCGCAGCCAACTCCGCGGTCTTCATTTTCCACTACTGACGCAAGCTCCCAATCCTGCACATGATCTACTACCAGCTCAGGTTGATGAACCAGAACTTGGGGGAGTAAACCCCAGGGAACTGAGGGATTGGGAAGCTCAAGTGGCCAAGTTCCACAAGGCGGCTGGACATCCTACGAACCGGAACCTTGCACGCATCGTCAAGGATGCGGGGCATCCTGAATGGAAAGTCGAAGTGGCACTTCGCCACTCCTGTCCAGCATGTCTGAGCTTGAAACCTGGAGGTACCAGCTCAGGCCAGGTTCCCCCAGCAGGAACCCAGGCCATGTATGCAGCTTGGGAGGCTGTTGGTGTTGACTCTGGAGAATGGGTGCCCCCAGGCAGCCGCATCAAGGTCAAGTTCCTTTTGCTCATGGATATGGCCACGAAGCTTCGAGTGATATGTCCTCTGTTCACCTACAACTTCCTCGAGATGAAGGCAGAGTCTGGTGGAGATCTCATTCGTTCGTTCTCCGAACGATGGCTGGGAGTGTTTCCAAAACCAAAACTTCTGATCTTGGATGCAGCCAAGAGCTTTGCATCTGATGCAGTGCATGAGTTTGCGTCATCCGTGAATGTGCTTCTTTCCTACGTGGCTGAGAAAGAATCATGGGCTCACGGAACCATCGAGGCTGGAGTTCAAGATGTCAAGATGACAGCATCAGCCATATACCTGGACGCCATGGACCAGGATCCCTACGTGACCCTTCACCTGGCGACATCAGCGCTGAACTCCACCGAGTACACGGCTGGTTTCTCTTCCTTCCAATGGGCCTACGGGAAGGAATACTCGCTGACCGACGAGGACGTGCGGACCTACACGGCGGCCAACTTCAAGGATGAGTTCACCAAGTTGGTTGCCCTACGGGAAAAGGCTGAAACCACCGCCAAACGGACACGAGCCAAACGAGTCCTATCCAAACTCAGCAATACAACTGTCCGTCAGCCGTTGCGACAGTACCATCCTTTGGATCTAGTCAAGGTGTGGCGCAAGGTGTGGCCAACCACTCAACATCAAGGACCTCGAGGCGGACTCAAGAAGTCCGGTAGACCCCACTGGGTCGGCCCCGGCCGCGTGGTGTTCAGTGAAGTTCTCCCGCATCAGGAACCCGGCGATGACCGCCGACACATTGTGTGGGTACTCATTGGAAGCCAGCTCTTCAGATGCTCCATCCATTCGGTCAGGCCTGTTACAGAAACGGAACGCTTTCAGTTCGAGACTTCTGGAGTGGAAAAGCCAGATGAGTGGAAGTCCTTGTCGGACATGCTTCCAAAACGCGAGTACTTCGACCTGACCGAGCACGCCCCGTCCGAAGAGGAAGTGGAGATTCCCGAATTACCTCCACAACCAGACGGATCGACCATAACACCTCCGACGCGACGCGTTTCTCGGAAGACCAGGCCGGCGGATCCCAATACCACCGAGATGACCACCGGTCCTCCCGACTCGGCGTCGTCAACTTCTCCTACTACGACTACTCAGGTGGATATACCAACAACTGAGGAGTCCAAGTCCTCTACAGTTCGCCAATCTGATGAAGATGTCAATGATTACGACAGCACTGAGATCAAGCGGCCCCGCTTGGACGAGAACTGGGCGGAACTCTTAAAGATTGAGGCAGACAAGGAGGCCAAGTATGATCTCTTTCATGCCTTGGAGGACACAGAGGAGTTCATGAAGATTGAGTTTGACTTGGATCCACCCCAGTCAAATCGTCAGAGGAAGATGCTCCTCGACAGCCCCGTGGCTTACTTGGTTCGGAAGATGAAGGACGCTGAAGTGTCTCTTTCAAAGCTGCCCCCGGCAGAGCGTGAACTCTTCCGCCGGGCCAAGGCCAAGGAGGTGGAGTCCTTCATCAAGAACGAAGCGGTACGCCGATGCACGAACGACGAGGAAATCCGGCGCGCCTATGACACGCGGCGCATTGTTCGAGCTCGGTGGGTTCTCACTTGGAAACTCAATCCCAGTGAGGATTTGGTCGATGCTAAAAAGGATGCAGCCGAAAATCCAAAGTCGGTGCACACCAAGGACGGCCTCAAGAAGGCCAAGGCAAGGATTGTACTTCTCGGCTTCGAGCACCCTAGTCTTTTGGATCCGAACTTCAAGACAGCGAGTCCGGTGCAATCTACGTTGGGACGCAACTTGATCTACGCCATGGCAGCTCATCATCAGTGGCAGCTTGAAGGATTGGATTTGGCAACAGCCTTTCTACAAACTCAGGCGACTGAAGCTGACCAAGAATTGTGGACAACAGGCGTTCAAGAACTTCGAGATGCTCTCGGAGTGGGTGCTGAAGAGGTGATGCGGATCCTACGCAACATCTATGGAAGCACCACAGCTCCACGTGGACTGTGGCTGGACCTTCATAACACTCTTACCAAGCTGGGTGCTGAGCCAGTCCTTGGCGAGCGTTGCCTGTGGATGTGGAAATCAAGGACAGAGCGCGATGGATCACATGCCAAAGCCATTGGCGCCATGGGAGGTCACGTCGATGACTTTCACCGGATTGGTGATGACACACCGGAGTGGCTGGAAGTGAAGGAGTCCGTGAACAAGGCGTATAAATGGGGTATGACCAAGGTGCGCACATACCGTCACGCAGGCACAGATGTGAGTACCTTCAAGGACGAGAACGGCTATGACGCCATAGAGGTCAACCAGACCTACTACACGGACGCCCTGCCCGACATCGACATTGATCCCGATCGTCTTCGACTGGATGTCATCATGAATCAGAAGGAGATCAACGCATGTCGTGGATCGCTTGGAGCTTTGCAATGGGCTGCTACTCAGAGTCAGCCGCTAATATGTGCCCGCTGCAGCCTCCTCACTTCTGAGTTGGCTATTGACCCCAAGATGGGGGTAGCTCGAGAGATCCAGCTCCTCATTGGCGAGCTTCGGGCCCATCCTACTAAGTTGGTCTTCAGAAAGTTTCCAGATGCGAAAGACTGGCGGGACATTGTCTTCATCAGCATGGGTGACCAGGCGCACAACAATCGACCCAAAGGTGATTCCACCGGAGGACTTCTCACACTGATCGCAGGGCCGAACTGCGAAGATGGCCGAGTGTGTCCAATGTGTCTTTTGGCATGGCGAACATGGAAGCTAAAGAGGAAGGCTATCAGCAGCAACGATGCTGAAGTTCAGTCTATGCTGGAGGCTGAGGACTCCAACTTTCGTGCACGTCTACTCTGGAGCGAGCTCCATGGTGCCGGACAAGGTGATCCCGCTCTATCTCTTCGTCGAGATCTTGTTCAACATGTTGAACAACAGATTGCAGAGCTCAAGGGCATCATGTGCACGGACTCCAAGGGTGGCTTCGACGCGGTGGAAGTCAACGAGAGTCCCTTGCTTAGCTTATCAAACACCCGAGCAGCCTTGCAGGCATATCAGCTCCGAGGTAATTTGCGGCGAGCTGCTGGTGATCTTCGTTGGCTGGCCAGCGACTATGACTTGGCAGACGCGCTGACCAAGAAACGGGCCGACTGCAGGACAGGCCTCACACGCTTTCTGCAGACAGGTCTATGGTGCATCAAATATGATCCACAGTTTCAGTCTGCAAAGAAGAACAAGAAGACTGGCCGCACAGCCATTGGAGAAATTGACGACTACCTCGGAAGTGGCCCCTCATCTTCGTGGCTATCCGTGATGCTTCAAACCTGGCATCGCTGAGTTTTCTTGGGGCTGGTGCAACACCTGAAATCAGGTAGTGTCACCGATGCCACGTTCGCTGCGAAAGGCTCGAATGAGGGGCCCCTCTTTTGGTGGTTTCGTAGAGTGCTCTTGAGCCATAGCGGACCGAGCATTGCGCTCGTCAAAAGGATCCTGTGCTGTGCGCACATTCCGGTTTGCTGTGAACTCCGAAGCCCAATACCTGCTATTGCGCGACTCGCTGCAGAATCCCAATGTTCTCACGGAGGCTTCCGCATGCATTTATCCGGCTCTTGATCAATATAGCTTGCTTCAGCACTCTGGCTCCAAGGGTTGAACTTGAAATCAGGACAGAATTTCCTGCCGCAAAAAGATGACGCCTCTGGGCGCTGTTCCAGCCTCGGAAAGCCTCGCGTGTCCAGGGACGAGTGTGGATCTCTCTGCGACAGCGTTCCGACGGCGCATGCCCAGGATCGTGCTAGATAGATGCCCGTGCCTCAAACCAGAGAAATCACTCTGTGACTAAGGTCATCCCCAAAGCAACCCTATCCAAGGTCACGCAAGCCAGGACCTATGTTATGGCGAAACATTGTATCGGAAGCCGCTTGCACCGAACTACCCGCCCATTGATACACCGTTGCCTTGGCACTCCACAAGTAAATGTCTCCGGTGACATCTCGCCACTTTCCTCACTGGATTTACGATCTCAGCCAAACGCCGACAACACAACCACACGGACATCCACAGGCATGCTTGGACAAACGGCTACAGCTCCTGGGAACCCTCCATACGAACTACGATAGAAGCCCGTTTTCGCGCAATTTCTGCCAGACTGCATCCAATCTTTCGTCAGATATTATCAAAAGGCGAACACTGTTGCTTCAAGAGCGGTCAACTGTTTCACGAATTCCGGCAGAGCTTTGAGGGGCTGTTCAGATTCCTACATTGACCTAGGGCTTGTTCCTCTAGTGACACAAGAAGTAGCTCCGGACCCTGGCGACGCTGAGGTTGTCGATGTGATGCCACGAGCTTCTCAGCCCAGCTAACAGCGTCCCTTCCCTTGATTTGGGTAGGGGCTTTGACTCTCGATGGCTCATGTGGATGCTCGAACGGAAACGGGAATGCATCCGAATCCAAAGCAACTCACGTAACGTGAGGCTCTGTGTGCATCTGCGCGGCAGTGGAGAGTAAAGAGTTGCTGTATTCCGGCGACGACTCGGCGCCGAGTGTCGCCCTTGGCAGCTGCAGGTCTACGCTCAACTCGGACAAGCCAGATGAGGTCGCCAGGTCCCGGGTGGAAGTAGCAAAGGAAGATGCAGGCGATACTGAGGCGAAACCACTCAAAGGTCTGCTCTGGTGCCTGGATTAGGTTGAAGATTCTGTACGAACTTGTGAGCCTGGCACGCTCCCTGAAACGATATCTTCCGCCTGCTACATCCTACTAACCTCCAAAAGTGGCTCGGATGGCGCTGATCTCGCACGATCCGAGATCTCCCCAGTTTCCGCAATTTTCCGGAAAGCGCCACCACATCTTTCCTGCACCTCAATGCCTGAATCGCAAAGTGTCAGTTGTGGCGACTGAGCGGACCACGCTCTCGGTTTCGGTGGTGGAGGATCATTCCTCAGATGGGAGACCCTGAGGCTAAGGCAAGTTCTGAACTTAGTAGAGTTCTGGTAGACTGAGTCAGTCAGTCAGCTGGCACGTGCCAATGCATAATTTAACAATTGTATAAATATAACGCGTGATTATATACAAATGTATCATGCGTGCATGTATGTATTACGAATTATATAATAATAATAATAATAATAATAGTCAGTCAGTTTTTAGTGTCTATACTCACATCTCTACCCGCGCATGCGAGCAAAGGCAGAAGCATGGGCAAACTTCCACAGAGCAAGGACTGAAGATTGATTGAATTGCACCCGCTTCAAGAACACATTCTGTTGTACAATGTTCTCCAGACGACTTCTTAAGGCAGTGACAGCTGAATCAAAAACACAGTGGGTAACGCATGATTGCTGTGTTATTTGCGCTTATGCTCGCCAAGACTGAGGCCCTGCTCTTGCGGTAGATCCGTGAAAAACAACGGAGATTGATACAATGCGCTCTTGGAAATAATGAGTGTGCTGCAGGTTTTCTACCAGCTTGTCGACAGAACCAGCGAATTGCTATACCCAGCTCTGCGAACAATGGTGCTTGACGCACGCAGGCATATATAGGAACGCCATACCAACTCAAAATATCTCAAAGACCCCCGCGAGAATTACGGGATTACAGAAGGGTTCGAGAGTCAATTGAAGGAATTCTTTAGTTTCTTGTTTGGGTGTTGTTGATCTCTGTTGCCCTGCAGCCGAGCAGGTCTACCGTGTGGCTTTTGGGGTTACAGTCGCATTGTTTCCAATCCTCATGTCAACTCTTGATTAATGCACTCCCTGCGATTCATGGCAACCCGCGGAAGCCTCGGACGTGGCTGAAACCCTGTTTTAAAAGGCGCTGGCCGCTGCTGGCCTCTTCCACCAGAGCCCCCCCCCCCTTGAAAAAATAGACCCTTGCCAAACCCCCCCCCCCCCCATCAATGAAGCCTCCAATTTAATTCTAGTCTTCAGGCTTGTCGTGGGTTTGGGATTCCCGCTGGACTTTTGGTTTGAATTCAAGTTTATTTTGGGGGGTGGGTTGCGTTTTGGGCCACCGGCCGACCTACCTTGCGGGGGTGGGGGGGGGTAATTATTCAAGAGTTCACATTAGGCCGGTTGCGTTCACCGGCGAGGCCGAATTTATTGCACACAGTCTCTCAACCGGCGCCCTAGTCAGGCAACCACGGTGGGCCTAGTCACGTGTGGAAACCTACCCCGACCTTAGGCGAAGGTGGGGGCGCAAGGCCAACATTAAAGCGCAAAGCTTTCGGTTCTAGCTTGGCCCTTGCCTGAAGATGTTGCGCTGTCTCTTTCAGCTGAGCCACGTCTGTCTGGACTGAGACTCCTCGCAGGGACTAACGCCAAAGTCCGGCTCAGATCAGGAGTTGCTGGAAAACTGCAGCGAAATCATTTGCCATCACCGCGAAATGGTTTATCAGCAAAGCTTGAAGCATCCTCGCTCCTTGAGCGAGCCTTGTCGGCTGACTGGGGGCGGTCGGGGCCTGGAAACAGGCCGGGTCAGTTTCGCGAGCTTTCGGGGAGCTTTGCCGTCGGTGACACTAGAACAACAAAGCGTCGTTTCGTAATCCAACTCTTGAATCTGCAAGCCGTTTACGCCCACGAGCTTTGCACACCCTCGATGCTGCAGGCTTTGCGAGGCGCGCGGCGACAAAGCGTCTGTCGCAGAAGAAGAGCATGCGCAGTGGGGACTTTAAAGCAGAGACCCTAGTCTTGACCGAAAAGCTCTCCAATCCCACTCAATGCCACAACATTTCAAAGTCGCAAACAGGAGTTGCAGTCACAGGGCGAAAAGTCTCTTCCCCCTGATGTGGCAAGGCTGGGCAGCTTCACCTGGCATCTTGCGATCTAGCTCGGGGCTTGGCTTTCGCTGACCGTGCGGCGCTTCGCCTGATGCTCGGCACCCGCATAATCTACATAGTTGTACAACTTCAGGAATTCACCGCAAGCCCTGGATTTGGCCAGCATACGATCGAAACATGCCAAACGGATGCCTACTCGATGCTGCAGCACACTCATGTCAGATAAGCGGCAGCTGAGCATATAATGCGTGGACAGCAACATCAATGAAATCAACCAAAATCGGTGAGCCGAACGCCACGATGAACAGGTCCCAAATCCGAGAGATTGCAAGGGAGGACTAGGTGCAGCAAAAACAAACCTACTTATGAGTCTCGTGATTGCCCAGGCATGTCCGGGAAACAACACCGAATGCTCATAGATCGAACTAGCTATCCTTCACAGCAGCCAAGTGTCTGGGCATGTTAGTTTCAGCCGCGGACCTGAACTAGCAACATGGCAGCAGGGCTTTCAAAGTTGGCTTCTTGAGCAGTTTCCGGCAAGCTTTGTTCGTTGCGATTGCCTCCAGCATGTTGCAAGCTTCGTGGGTTTTATGGATGAAACTGCCACAACCTCAAATCTGCAGGAAGCTAACCCGTTGTTGTCCCAGCCGAGAGACTGCGACGACTTGTATCAAGCCTCGGATGGGAAGGCTTCCGGTCAAGCCGGTCAGTGCACCCTCGTCACATGGATTTCGAGTCTTTGAGACGCCAGCTGAAACAATCCGACCTATCCGTGCAGGCTCGGGGGAAACTGCAGAGTCTTATAATATAACGGTGACAGAAGTTGTACCGGAGAGGGCCTCTGGGTTACAAAACCGTAGTACCGCGAAGGGTTTCTTTGTCCTACAAGCCTGTTCCGGACCTCGGGAGGGGCCCTCGCAGTTTCGGCATAGCATCGGCCTCTAGATGGTAGAGGGGACTGCGCCACTACCTCCCACGGGGTTTTCGAAGAGCAACAAACAACAGACAGGAGTTTACGGAGGGTTCCGCGTTTAAGTGCTGCCTGCGGGTTTGGTGCACTTTTTGGTTGTTAAACGTTGGATGTAAAATGCTCTTGCAATGGTTCTTTGTCTCCAACGACTCGGAAAGGCCAAGTGAGGTCTGCGTGTTTGTCTGACAGTTCTGGTGGACGAACTTAGACGAGCTCATGTTGGCTGGCAGCTGCAGGGCTTCACGGCTTTTTCCTGTGGTTTGACAGAACTTGTTTTTTTTGGATCTCTGGGATCATCTTCTCGGTTCCCGATCTCAGGACCAGGAGAAACTTGGCAGGGTGCTCATGACCTAATTACTGCAATCAGGCCTCAAAGAGCGGTGATGAAATGAGTTGCGGAAGCGTCTTGGATAAACAAGCGCCCTGAGGCATTCAGTCTCCAATCAATAGTGTTTGACCTGGAAGGTCTACAAGTGTACTCTCGCCAGGCGGTTTCAACTTCGCAGTTGCAACGGTCCAAGACGAATCTGTCTGTGCAACGCAGCAGCCCACTAGACCGCAACGATGAGTGTCGGCTCGGACCGCTGCTTGTCTGCGTCTGAGAGGTGCCTCACGAAAGTGCAATGCGAAACCTGAGACGAGAGTGGGTTCTGCAGCTATACGGCCTACATAATGACAAACGAGCCACGGCAACCGAACCTTTCAACCCGCCCCCAAGCCCAACATGCATGCAATGATTGGGCATCTCAACTCGATTCACAAGCGGACATCCCTGAATCATAAGACCCTCGAAGCTAGAATCCGCAGAGTTCAGGGCCATGAACTTGCCAATTTTGAAGATTCGATGCAGCCCTGCCTGGCCGGTCTTTGCTTTGTGACCGATCTTTGCTGCGCTGCCCGTCTTTGCTTTTCGACGGGCTCGTGCTCTGTGACTTCACCGGGACCTCTGCGCATTGTTCACCGCATCCTGTTGTCATTCTGCAAAAATCAGCCGTTCTTGTGGTGTCTACAGCAATTTCCTCAAGTACGATGCTGGACCGCAAGCAACTCAAAGGCATCCCATGCAATTGCAACTGTGCGGGCTTTTTTGGGTTGTGTGTCTTGAGGCTGTTAGGATGGGAGGCACATTGCCGACAGATGTGAACTGCCATAGCTATATACTTGTTTTCGACCAATAACACAGGGCCACTTTAACATGTGTGCAAGTGTTAATACACATGCAACTACAACTGTTCCGATAGTGCAAATGCACAACCAGAGCTGAGCCAGGCTCCAAGACGTCGGCTGCTAGGCTGGCATCTGTAACGCCTACTGTACTGTGCAGCAGCTCGACGATAGAGGACTCTCGCAAGATCGCCGTGAGCCGTCCCGGAGCCAAGTGTTCAATCACGCAAAGATACTTTGGGTGGATGTTTGCAGTGGACGGAAAAGCCCATGCTGCTGCCATGCCGCTGCAGCCCGGCATGTGACAGATGCATGTTGGCAGTGCTGGCTGAAAACTCGCGAAGCTCAAACCCCGGCACAAGGATACCGCCACCGCCCCGCTCAGGCCAAGAGGCCGCATTCGCGGTTGAAAGCCCTGGCAGATGAAGGGCGGCGTCAGCGGTGGAGCTTCGTGCCATCCACGTGCCACTGATCTGTGTCAGAGGCTAAGCATCTACTGTGTCACGAGGCAGAACGAATGAGTGCTAATTAGCCTTCATGATGGTGTGGGGCTTCCCAACGCTGATAACACACTAATTGACTAGACCTCCTGGGTGCGCTACAGCTGCATACGCTGAAGTCCAGCATGCGGCAGGATTGCTGCACGGGCTGCTCCGCAGCACTGGCAGTTCTCGAGAGAAATGGCCACATTTCAATCGTCACTTCCAGTCTAAGTCTGAAGCCCCTTGCCCGAGCAACCAAGACATGCGTCGAATGTTCTGTGGTAAACGTGTTGAGGCACGAATATCCCCGTTCACAGGAACGCGACCATCCGTTGACCCGTTGACGATTAAGTGTTTTTTAGCACTCGTGCGCGACCAGGTCGGCGAGGAGTACGATTAAGTGTTAAGTCTGCCAAGTGCTGAAGGCATCCCGCCTGCTTCAAGCTTCATACATCTGTTGATAAAGAAGCTTGACGTAGCTGTCATGCGCAAGGCTTGGCAATTATACCCTCTCAAGCCACATCTTCGGGTACGCCCGCAACTGCCCCCCCTGCCGGCCGTCCAGCAGCCGGGGCTGCAACGCGAGCGAGACGTAGAATCTCAGGTCATGGATGGTTGGAGTTTGCTCGTGCTTGTCGGAATCCTGTATTACAAGTACAGGTAACGCGCCACTAGCAGGATCAGCATGCCAGGTCTTGGTCAAGCCTTTCGCACGAGATCCTTCAAAGTGACACCTCTGATGCCCCAACTAGCATTGTCAAAGACTGCATAGCACCACATGACTTAGACAGAAGATGGATGAAGTAGGGGAGGCAGAAGCATGTTCGGAGTTGCCTGGGGATTCTGGAGTATGAGCCCGGAAGCAATAGGTCTGCTTGAGAACTGTGCTCCGGACACAATGATTGTCGAGTACAACCCATCGCATGTATACTGTAGAGCAACCCTCAAATCTACGGATCTCGCAAGTTAAACCAGCCAGCAAGGACACCACAAAACTGACCGAGAGAGCTGAGAACTGCTGCTTCTTGTGGCGCGGCTGCATGCGCTGCATCTCCGGCATGACCTCCCAGCCAAAGCGACGACTCAGCTCCCGCACTTCTTCTCTGCTCGTCGTTACCTCCTTAGCCTTCATGCTATGACATATTGATGTCGGCTTTCTGCCGTCAAGCTAATGCAGAGGTTTAACCTCGGCAATCAGCCCCACCTCCACAGCTGCCCCAGTCGAAAGCTGCAGAAAGCCTGTGATCTCTCCGCCTCCGCGGCCGACTTCCAGCGACATTTGTGCCAGTATCGGAGAGGCTGCATTCTCACGCATTCCCACGGGAGTCTGTCGAACTGCATGCTGTGCGAGGTTCCGGCCTGGCAGCCAGGCCGAAGCTGCCAAACCCTCCTCACCTCAGGCTGCTTGGGGACACGCAACCGCAGGAGAGCCGACCGCTTATGTCTTCGCGGCTTCATGCACCGATAGCGAAATGGATGCTTGCAGGCGAGCTCTGGATTAGCAGCAGCTCGGAACACGGCCCACAGCCGACCACACCTCTGCTCACACATTTTAAACATCTGAAAAGGGATTTCGATGTATGCTCGCAGACACGGGTTTGCATCACAAACTACTGTCTTCACGTTGGCCTCTAGCAAACGCAAAGAGGTCCCAAGATGTCCCAAGTCACACAAAAGCACAGCCTGAAACTCGCAGAACCACCCAAAGCAGACTCGGCCCAAATCTGCTCTAACTACGTTCTTCGGCGGCCTGTGCGGCACGCGCAGGGATCCTCTCGGCCCAAACCCTGCCATCCACAAGCAGCTACTGAGTTGCAATGGGCACGCTCAGGGGCCAACATCAGGGGAAGCGGGCTCACAACCAGGAGCTCTGCACATCGGGAGAGAATGGCTAGCGGCTAGAAGTTATCTAAACCTTTGGCCGCCTGTCAGCAGTTGCTAAAGGTGGCAACACCAAAAGTGTCGGCACAGCTTTTTCCGTTTCCTGCACAGCACGTCAATGCAAAGCAAAGACGGGTCCAGGGACACATCCGAACATTGAAAGCCGGACTTTGTTTCGGCTGAGGCGAACTTTCTACACCTCACTCTATTTACAGGGATGCTTGCACTTTCATCGAGGCTGCCGCAGTGTCAGGAGTCATGTTCCAAGGATTGGACCAACTCTGCCCCAACCTTTCGCACGGTCGGGGCATCTGGATGCTTGCGCAGGGCGGTACGCACAACTTTGGCGCTGCCGGCTCTTGCAAGCTCGTTCCTTGGCCAGCACAAATCGCTCCGTACCATAGTCCAACTTGTTATCCTACAACTCTCTCAAACACCTACACATCATCGACTGTCTTGCTGGTGCCAAGCTACATGTTTGCATTGACCCTGGCCAGATTGTAGAGAGCGCCAATGCAATAGTCCTGGACCAGCCGCCTTAGTGGGCAGGCCGAAGAATGCGTGAAGGTCGTTTCGTGCTCAAGGCATTTCTAACGCTTCGAGAAATTCGAGAAATGCAGAGCACTAGCACACTCTACCCGCTTGGGTTTATCAACTCCGCAAGGAATCACTAGCTTCAACCTTCGTTGCTTTGCTTGTGCTCCCCCTGGCTTTCATCAGCTCAGCAGCTCGTCCTCGTGATTCGCCATGCCTCGGAAGCATACAAACCACTGTGCAATAAAGGCCTCCAGGCAAGCAGGGAAGCGTGTTGAGCAGACACTGTTGGCAACGTTTTGCCTGCTGGGACAACTCCAACACAACCTGCTCCGCCCGCACCTGCTGCAATCTGCTACTTAGTCTTAGTCACGCTTTACGCGCCCGCCATGCGGCCCACTTGCTGTGGCGCTCAAGTGCATGCAAGTAGTACGATCTCGATGTTCGGCCATGGAGCCCTGTACCACTGCTCTGGCAGCACCAGCAGTAGCCACACGAATCCTCGTCAAGGCGTTCGGTATGTGGCAGCAGGAGTACAGCAAAAATGTGGCTTTGTGTGCTGAGGATGCCAAGTTCGAATGGGAGAGCATGAATTGTCACTCCAGCTCGCATGGCCAGTGTCATGGACAGACTTGAAGACACCTTTTCCGCTACGTCAAAGCGAACTCCGAAGGCTGAGCATCCCGAACAAAGTGTGCCGCCAAAACCTCGCAGTGCAGCCACTTGACTGCTCCGCTGTGGAAGCTGCCAGGTTGGCTAGGACTGCACAGCCCTGTGAGCGGAGGTTGAAGCGGCTTATAGCTGTGGTGTCCAATGTATCAGGGTGGCTTGGCAGGCGTCTACGACTCCATGTACAAGTCAATGTATGTATGTCTGCATGCATGTGTGGATATGTACACACATAAAAACATACGAATGTATATATGTATGTATGTATGTATGTATGTATGTATGTATGTATGTATGTGTGTACGTGTGTGTATATATATATATATACTATACTATACTTATATCGATATACGAATAATTTTGTTTAGTTGTTTGTTGGCACGTGCTCGGGTGTTAAAAAGAGCAAAAGCTCCAAAACTACAAAACGACCAACCCCTCCTTGAACGAGCATCCATCAGGAAAGCAGCAGTCGGCAGTTCCAAACACAACAGCATCTCAGCATTATAGATGTGTTTTTCAGGTTTGAGTCTGGCATGGTCATGCGGATTGGAGTTAACTTCTCCAACACCAGAAAATTGCACATCCTGCTGGGTGGGTATGGGTGGGTCATTGTATATGATTTCTATTGTGCTAATCCCTCACGCGGCATCCGAAGATGAAAGTAATGCGGTAGGAACAAATGTCCGGCGATACACACAGCTGAGAACGGCCAGCCTTCCATTGCACCAGGGGTACATCTCTGTGGTTTCGCATGGCTTTGACCACCTCAGTGGCTTCGACACCTTCTTTCGGAGAGGCACGCGTAGAAGCAACGTGGGGACTTTCTGGTGCGGCACTGCGGCAATACACGCAATCTCAAAATTTCAGCATCGAAGGCTGAAGGCTGCGACAACAAGGATCTGCGCATTGGTCCGCAAGAAACGAAACCGGAGGTGCCAGCACATGTTGTCTGTTGCCAAAAAAGGCACCAGTTCCGGGCCACGTCGATGGAAGATGGCCTGCCACAGGCTCTGCGATGCAAGCGCATGGAGAAGCCTTCAAGGCTTCGCATCTCACGAGCACGATCGATCTGAGGCTATTGATACAGATTGCGTTTATGGGCCTGAGGCTACCAAGACAGCTGCGTCACGGGCCCCTGGCCATGGCATGCTGATGCCAGCATCAAAAGCTCTGTCGAGTCTGTTTTCTGAAGAACGTCTCGACCCCAGGGCTTCAGTCTTTCGGAAGGCCTCGCGCTCGGCAGATCCCGCTGCGAGGTGGGTCAAAGTACCGGCACAATGACCTGCTCTGATATTCCGACACGAAGGATTTGCCTGGCTTTGCCATACGCTGACCCGTGAAGTCCCGTGGGCCTTGGACACCAAAGGAGTCGCTGTGGCTCTGCATCACCTGAGACTTTCAAGTGCAAGCAAGACAGGCACGAGGACCCTGCCCTTTGCGGACCTGGAGCTCCCCATGGATCGTGGCCGTGGGCGTCAGGACTTATGACTACAGCGGGTGGCAGTCCAAGTCCAAAATGTTGAGGGCAGCCGAGCGGGCGCACCCTAGCCCTAGACGAGTACAGGCTTCCAAGTTTCACCGTCCTGGAGCTGGTTCTGTCCGGGTGTTGCTAGCATGCCAGATTTGCTATCAATTTCTCGCTGCTTCTGAAAGTCTGCACTGCGCAACACTTCAACACTCGGCTGGTATGACCCAGGCACGTCCATGACCATGTCAATCGCTCCAAGCCCGGACACCAACGACCTTCACAGAAAGAGCAGCACCTTTTATTATGCAGCATTCTGGCGGTTGGTTTTCCCAGGATTGGGCATGCGTTCCACAAGTGATGCTTACAGCTTGCAGGGGAACCTTGTCTCCTCATCCACCACAAGGTTTCTCAAAGCTTCACAGCCGTTCTCCGCCACTTCGGGTGCGCGCGCGGACGCCATGAGGCTCAGCACCTGCAACAGCGCCTAGTGTTGCCCCGGTCTTGACCTCCAACAACTATTAGGGCCAAAAAAAAGCACATAAGCAAAAATTAGGATCCGGATATCCCATATACATCCTCTTATAATGAAGCCCAATAAGGTAGGGATATCCCTATAACAAGCTTATGCTTATGTTCTTTTTGGGTCCCTAAATTATAGCCCCTACTTCGGATGGCTGCTCGCATTTTGTAGGAGTCTGTAACCTTCGATGTCTATTGGGAGACTTCATGGTCTTATCTCAAGAGTCTCACTAGCCTGCTTCGCGATGCTTTTCGTGTTCGCGTCCTCAGCGTCTGGACCTCGTCCGAGGAAATCTCTGAAAAAGTCGCTCTTCTCCTTTCGCCGCCTTCGTGGTCAGCAGTGATGCAAGCATTAGGTGTGAGCATCTTTGCAGGGTGAGGCCAAAAAACCAGGGTAGGTAGGAGCTCTGTCTGGCACGATTTCCTGCTACCTTGCGGGGGCCGATCAGTGACCAAGCGCAAGAGGCAAGACTGCCCTGGAAACCCACGCAGACCCCGACACACCCCACGGCGCAAGACGCACAATGGCTGTCGAGTCCTTGTCGTAGGCGGTTGGGGTGCGGCATCTAACTCGTCTTGCACGAAGCGCAACAGTGCCTCGTCGCCATACCTGTTTGTCAGAGGCTGTCCTCTACAGAAAATACGTCTCTGCACCTTGTCAATGAATGGCTCGCCAGACGATCTAGGAAGAAGACGGGCGGAGCGCTGTTTTTAATATTTTTATGTCACTTTTTGTTGAAGGGGGGGAGGGGTCGGTGTCGTGGGGTTTCCTAAGGCAGTACACTTGTTCGCTGTATAAGCAGGGGTAGGAGTCCCTACAGAAGCCGCTCTTTGCGAAACCCTTCCGACCCTTTTAAGGACAAGCTTCAGTGTAAACGTCCTATGTGTACCATGTAGGTATTTGTAATGCACATATGGTGTACATAGTGTGGTATTCGATTCGTGAACAGTATGTATAGCAAGTAAAGAACATGTATGCATATATAGGCCGTCACATCTGCTGCAATATGTATATGGTAAGAAGAACTCTTATATGCGTTCTCTCTCTGTATATATACATGTTATAAAAGCATATGTACTAAAATTGCTAAAACTGTGTATATATATATATACACATAAATATGTATGTGTATATATGTGTATATATGTATATATACAGAAAGCGTCGCACTGCATATATATATATATATACACATACACACGCACTTTACGCACTCATGCAGAAGATGTCAATCGCATGAAATGTTGTAATGTACCGTATCTGTATATATATATATACACGCATGGTATGTATATAAACTCATGAACATCATGTGAGATGTTCAAAGTAACTCTCTCTCTCTCGCGCGGTCTCAGAGGTCTGTCAGCCGCGCGGCCGTCTAACACTTCGTCAGAGTATATATATATATATATAAACGTTATAAAGAACTTAGTCTAAAATTTACAAAAAGTAAGATATACATGCCTTGTGTATATATACACATACATATCTGTGTGCGTGTACATATATAAGTACTATCCTAAACAACTTTAGGCTCCTAACAAATAACATACTATACTACAACGTAGATAACAGATTTTTAATAGTATATGTATATGAGTACATGTGCATTCCTTCTTCCTTCCTTCCTCCCTCCGGTCGTTGCTGTCTTCCTTCCTGCCTCCCTCCGTTCCTTCCTTCCTTTCTTCCTTCCTCCCTCCGCTCGTTCCTTCCTTCCTTCGCCCCCTGGACCAGAAAATGAAAGTGCGCAACAAAGAAACGCCCTAACACACATGAATTCCCCGAAAGAAGACCAGCAACAACAAATCGTTGGCCGTACTGCAACGATGTTTAACCATGTTCAATGTGGCGTCTAGCCACGTGACACACGTCTATTTCGACGAGTACCTGTGTGGACATCACTGCTTGCAAAAGGCGCCTCTCGATGATGCGTCCTTCCTGCACCTCCTGTTGCAGCACCAATCGTCGGTAAAGCCTGGCGGATTCGCACCTTCGAAGCCTTCCCCCAAAAGCATCGGAGCCGACGCAATGCCAGATTCCAGCCCGAAAGAATGATTGCATCAGTCTAAAATCTACATGCTCCTTGTCATCACCCCTTCATGTCTCGGCTCCCAAATTTCTAGGAATTAACGCGCTGATTTCTGCCATGCCTCCGCCATAGTGGAAGTCCTCGCCCAAGGACGAAAGGCTTTCGCCTCGATCCGTACTGGAACTGCGGTCAAGCTTGAGCAAGCGTGATCTGAAATCTAGGGTCTGGGATATCTTCGACCTAGAAGCTACAGGTGCTACAGGCACCTTGACAGGTTTTGTGTCACTAGCTCCATGGCTGCAAAGCTCCCTCGACCCGAGTAGAGATGATCTTCAAAATGGTTCCCTCTACTATCTCTACTCCATCTTTTCAGAAGATCGAGCACGAAGGACCAAGGCAGACGCCTCAGGGCCTTCTGCGTGCGAGAGCTCAACAAGGCCTGCCGGCTGCCATCTGGTTATATATTGTCAATGCGGGATTCTTACATCTCGAATAAAGGTTGCTTGTTAAGGTGCAGCAGAAGCAACATCAACATTGAATTTGCTCACTTTGCATGTTTTTCAAGGGGCAATGGGATGGACCCTCCATCCGAATCCAAATGGCCAGCTCTAAAA
This sequence comes from Symbiodinium sp. CCMP2456, assembly GCA_905221635.1. Lineage (NCBI taxonomy): Eukaryota > Dinophyceae > Suessiales > Symbiodiniaceae > Symbiodinium > Symbiodinium sp. CCMP2456. The sequence continues at coordinate 89,691 of CAJNDV010002225.1, forward strand.
GTCCAACACGCCTCAGCTGGACAAGCCACGAATGGATCATAGATTCCTGCCTTCGTGTCGGCAGCAGCGAGCAACCAGGTGTCGCCCTGCCACGTCATGGAGACTTGGTAGAACGCTTCTGCCGGATGCCCTCTACGCCAAAGCGAAGATCTGTGAAACAGAATTTTCATGGATTGCTCGGTCCATCTGTGATGCAACTGCAAACACACCCTAGGGCCCTAGGGCCTGTGCCCTCTGTCTCAAGCAGAGGCCTCTGCGAGCTCTGCTTCGAGCTGGCCGGGGCCCCAGCCGCAGTGACCAACCAACCTGGGATCAAACCCAGTCCTAGGTCCTAGGCCACCCATAGACCACAGATCACAAAAGACACTGAAGTACATGATCTTGCGTGCTGCATTCTTGCTGCAGCCCATCTGTGACCCTTATTATGAGCTACATCAAGCAAGCCGCAGCATGAAGTCCTCCTCGGTGGCCTAACCACGCTGCCGCGCTTTTCGGGTGCTAGTTTGCGATGAAGCATTGGTTCGGAGAACGGGCGGTCGTTTTGAAGGGGAGCAAACAAAAAAGAAGAGAATTCTGTGATGACCACTTTCTCGGGCGCTTCCTGAGAACAAACACAAAACGGAAACAGCAAACTGCCACAACCCACTAAAACAGAAAGCAATGAATCACCTTGCCGTCAGACTCGAGGATGTAACCCGCAGCTGCCCAGGGCTCGCTCATGTAAATGCCCTGCCAGATTCAGCACGTTCTCTTTGTAAACTGCAAATCACTGACCAAATAATCTTCGGCAGTGAGTCCTATACAGTTTCTTGACTTGGGAAGGGCTATTGTCGATCGCAGTCCAATTAGTGTGTCAGGTCGGCTTTCTGCAGTTTGAAAATGATTTCGCGACGATGCTATGCTTGCTTCCTGTTTCACCTGTTCAAGTCTAGGACCAAAGTTTCACCACCTCACAAAAGCACCCGATTCCGTCTTATATTACTCTGAAGGTGTTCTGCTAGCTCTGCAGATCAGGATGGCGCTGCCTGAGCTATCGGCTCGGCCCCAGGGATGTCTGGACGCATGTGGAGGCAAAACTTCCACTGATCACCTCGTTGAAGACTTTGGCCAAGCAGTGGATGCAAAAGAGCTACAACGCCACGTGGCGGCGAAGCATGACCCTCGAGCCACATGCCTTTCCTCCAACTGCTCGACAACCCGGAAGCAGAACAATTGGAAGACTCGTGTTGATGCATGACAGCAAAACGGGTGGCACAGGACCGCTTGTGAAAAAGGGGGGCTGGCCGCCGATGAAGAGAGCGGAGAGGAACCTGGACCCGGAATATCCCCACAGTGCTTCGTGTATGCCGAGCAGCTCTCCTCGTGGTCCAGACTCTGGCAAGGCCCGCCATACCAGACAGTGAATTCCAAGCGGCCAAAGGTTTCCACACGAGTGGTCGGACGGTTGAGGACGAAGCCTGAGCACAAAAGAAAACAAAAGACATGAACCGGGCCCTGAAACATTCAAAGCTCACGAATTGGGCTGGGCTGTAGGCTGCAGCCAGCTTTTGCGGGGACTATCCACACTGCAATCAGCAATCCCGGACGCCCGTGTGGCAATTCCGTCAACTTGAAGCTTTGAACTCATTTTTCATGAGAGGACCTTAGTCCATGAAGATGCTGCAGCCAGCGAGCCCATGTCATAGTCTTCTCCATGCTCCGTGATGAGGATAACGGCCTCTCGAATGCAAGACAAAGCAAAGCCCAAAGGATTCCGGTCATCAGCATGCTATTATGCGGACGAATGTGACAACGCACAGAAACTGGCATTGAAGCCCCAGCATGCCAACTCCACATCTTGCAGGGCGCCTGCAACCTGCAGGCGTCCCGGCTTAGTTTGATGGGTTCTTACATTCGATCGCCCTAAAGCTCTGCACCCAAGGCCAGCGCGACCTGGACTAAAAACAGTTGCCCCAGCTGGCGCTGGCCCCCCAGAAAGACAAAAGCACTTACTTACTTGTCTGCAGCTGTGACTCAGGACCCCACCTTATGGAAACACGGACAGTCCAGCGACCAGAAGCCAGGCTTGGCCACGAGCACGGATCCCTTCTCGACAAGTGGGCTGCGGTGCATCCAGGTATCCTGATGCTCCTGGGTACACCCGGGCATGAACTCCTGCCAGCTGCATACGAACCTAGACTCTAGACTCGACATGTTCCCCGTACTGCCATAGTTTATACTCGGAAAGGGTACAAGTATGCGCTTGGTATGGAGGCAAGGCTCTTCACGGCTGGCATCGGAACCATCCAGGAGCACTTCTGACGTCTCACGTTCGATGAGCCGTGCACGAAACTGCCTTCACAAGGTTGTGGACATGCTTTTCGGTTTCGACTCACACACGCGCACGAGGCAGGCATGGCGTGTTCGGTCTGAGCTTTTCGGTTTGAACCCTATCCGGAATCTCAACTCATCCCACTCTCACAACTCGCCATCTTGAAATCTTCAGTACATGCGCTTGCACATCGAATTCGAAGCTGGGAATGATATATACTGCCCGATCCGTGATGCAACTCCACCCGAGGTGCTGCCTGCTCTTGCTGTCGATTTTGGACTTGTGTCGGTGTTTACGCATCAAATTCCGTCCCGAGCTGCACCATGCTGGTTTGCTGACTTACTTGAGTGCATGTCTTCAAACTCTCACTACGAAGTTGTCACCTCAGAAAAGCCCACGCCTCCAGTCCAGAGAATCCGCCTCTGGCAGCACTTCATCACTTGCCATGGCCTCGTGCAAGATTCAAGCAAAGGACCGGTTCTTGAGCTCAAATCTCCTGGTTCTCGCTGCATTCCACAATGTCGCATGTGCAGTCCGTGGCACCCTCCGCGGCGCAGAGCTCTCCGACGCTCCACGGAGGCTGTGCAGCTGCCAAGTTGGAACAAAGCTCAGGACCGCCCAGACCGGCCTTGGAACACCCGGGACAGCTTGCCCTTCGCTCGCCCTTGCTTTTTACCGCTCACTCTTTCTCAGGGCCTCGGGGCCGGCCAACGCCCTTTGTCAAATTGTGGGAATGTGAGTGCTTCGCGTGAATGGCATTCGTGCAAAAATGCTTCACTCGACGAACAGCCTAGGGACTAGGAGCAGCAGAGTAGCAGGGACATCACATAAGTACAACACCATGGCTGGGCAACCTGACATGACAATACCATGATCAAAGCAGACGCATACATGAGTGTAATCGCGCCCTGGGACTAAGGTTCTAACGGCTTTGCCTTCCAGAGGCTTCAGTCTCCGAGGCTAGCGGCATCGAGCGGCTAGTAAAGTTCAGCATCCAAGCCAAGCCCTGCAACTAGCTAGCATAAACTGCCATGCAAATCCGAGAAGAGATGGCCCAGAAGCAACCTCGAAACTCTACCTCAACAAAGCAGCCAGTTCATGCGAGCGTCAGTATGAATGCGCATAAACCGCAAAGTGTCTGCAGCCGTGTAAAGCGCGACATGCGGTCTTCGTCCGGAGGACGTCGGATGGCGCCTGTACAAGCCTGAATCCCTACAGCCCTTGACGGCCTGAGCAGTTGCAATGCGCCTCAAGCTTGACACCGGCATGCAACTGCCAAAACAAGAGTTACTGTCTTTGCATGGGTACGGAAGCATCAGTGCTCATCATGCTGGGGTCCAAGGCTTACTGTAAAGACCCCGAGAGACAAACAGAGTACGCACATTTTAGCACTCGCCCTCTACGCCCTACGCTGCACACTTAGTATAACCGACACATGTCGGGGAGGCATTGCCGCACGGCATACTCTTGCTGGCAATGATGATGCTAGTAGCTGGGGGAACGAGGCTACGGGACTGGAACTTGAGCCAAATCCGTGCAGCGATGAAGTCGCGGCTTCGTCTGTCTTTGGACTTCGAAGAAAATCCGATCCGACGGTGTCCACGGACGTAACGCCTTGTCGAATTCTGTTCTTGGGAGCCGTTCGGTGGAGGCTTCGTCCTCTGTTTCTTTCGCCCTCTCTGCCCTCTTGCTTGCTTGCT
>CAJNDV010002225.1:106435-153761 GCA_905221635.1 Symbiodinium sp. CCMP2456
AGTAGTAGTAGTAGTAGTAGTAGTTGTAGTAGTAGTAGTAGTAGTCGTAGTCGTAGCAGTGGTAGTGGTGGTGGTAGTAGTAGTAGTAGTAGCAGCAGCAGCAGTAGCAGTAGCAGTAGCAGTAATAGCAGTAGTGGTAGTAGTAGTGGTAGTAGTAGTAGTAGTCGTAGTAGTAGCAGTGTATTCAGTGTGTGCCGATGATCCACAAGCTGTGGCAAAACGACCGTCGTTTTGGTCATTTTGGTTCGGTCCAACAAGACCACAACGTTTTTCCCACCACCAAAACGATCAACAAAAACCAGAAGGACCGGTCGTGTTGCCCGCCCTAAACAAGCAAAACGGCTAAAACGACCGAAGCGACCATCGTCTTGCAGCCCACCAAAACGACCAGTAGTAGTAGTAGTAGTAGGAGTAGGAGTAGGAGTAGGAGTAGTAGTAGGAGAAGGTGCAGCAGCAGCAGCAGCAGCAGCAGCAGCAGCAGCAGCAGCAGCAGCAGCAGCAGCAGCAGCAGCAGGCGAAGCCGAAGTCTCAGAACAGCTGGCAGGCCCACCCTGGCTGCGCTCAAAAGTCCTGGCCGCAAAACCTAAACCAAATTCGAACCACGCAACTCATCGCAACTCCACCCCCGCGTGGTTCGCAGCTACTGATTTGAGTGGGAGTTACAAATTACAAACGACACAACTGTGCGAACTGCTCGAAAAGCGGCGAAGCCAGGCAGCCCCTCCAAGGCGGGGCTTGACTCGTTGAGGATCCTGGCGGCGGCGGATTATGACGCTTGCATGCATCGACATTCATTGCAATTTTCAGGATGCCCCCATGCTGAAATTGCAAGCTTCTGGTTGTTCCGCACATGTTATTCCAAGATTGTAACCGTGCTAGTTTAACTGGATGATCTTTGGCAGCCAAACACTCAGGCACACACTTGCGAATTGCTAACCACATCCAGCATCCGTCCATCCATAACTACACGCAGAGAGCTCCGCAAATGCATATGGGACGGAGTGCAAGCCCAGGCCGGCTGGCACACGAGGCTAAGATTCTTGAATCGACGTTCTCCCCAAATCTGGGCTGGCTGCCCTTTGTTGACCGCGAAGTCCGCTAGTGGGTAGAAAGGGAGGGCAGCGCTTGACCTTTGCAGCCGAAGCGATTCTGATATAGATGTTGCTTATCCACTGAAACATATTGTTGCTTGCATCTTCTCCCTATCAATCCCTCCTTCCACTGGACGTTGGACCAGTACCTATATCTATCTATCTATCTATCTATCTATCTATCTATCTATCTATCTATATATATATATATTTTTTTTTTATTCCATGTCCAAATTGCGGCAGGGGTTAGGCCAAGCGAATGCGAGAACGAGCGATTTCTTGGGAAAGGATGTCCACAGATTTACTACGGATACAGTAGTCAGTAGCGAAGAGGCGTCTGCAACGATGCCGTGGTCAACGCTTTATGCTGAGGCCGGCACTTCGTGACGAGGCCCTGCAGTGGCCAAGGCGTGGCCTGGACATCGAATGGGAGCTTGGCGATGAAGTTTCCGGTTTACTGCTCAATTCATCTAGTTTGCCAGCAATATTATGGGCCACGCGAGGCAATCTGAAACTTCATGGGCTGTGAACAGCTACTCGCGCTCCCGCGGAAACCAGATATCAGAGACGGGGAGAACGAAGGACATTGCCGAAAAATCCCGTAGCTGCAAGAGGCCTCCTCTGACTCCTTGGCGTACTTCTGCGGAGCTGGCGCTTCCAGGAGCCGGTCGACCTCCTCCTCCTGCTCCGCCTGAGCTGAGGGCCAGGGCCCCAAAGTTCTGAAGTTTCAGCCGAAAGTACTTCGTAGTGGGTTATTCAGGATCGTAACTTCTCTATGCAAGGCTAGCTTTAAACGGTCAAGACTGGCCAAGCAGCCACTGTGTTCCTTCAGGTCTGCGGAGTTTGATACTCGGATGTGCCAGGCCAGATTCAGCCGTCAGTTTCAGCTTAGGGCAACTCCAGTGCCACAGAATGTCAGTGAGTTCCACTCTGTCTGAGGTATCAGTATCCCTCCACACAGCACCAACGGCTTCTTCGGATATCAGCAGCCGATGCGAAGCCACCCAAACGCCTCTTTGTTGTGTTGGGGTCGCAGTGGAACTACACGATTTGGTATTGAGCAACTCCAAAAAGATTTCCAGTGGCAATCCCTCAGCTGTCGAGGCCACGCGGTTGATACAGCCTGCAGATGTTGTTCTGTGTGTCCGGAGCGCCCCCTCCCACTGGCCTCTTGCTCGTGGTCCTGACAATTGCAAGGCCGGGAGAGTGAGTGCAAGTCAGATAGGTGTGCATGTGGACTCGGCACTTGAAACCTCAGAAGCAATCCGGGTGGCTAGGTCGACTGCTTCGTCATGACTCGTGTGCATTGGATCCGATGCATTCCACTCTTCAGAATCTCCTCCTCCACTTCTTCTTCATGCTCTTGCTCCTGTTCTTGCACTTGTTCCTGAGCAACCGCTCTTTGCAAGGGTGAACCTTCTGATGGCCATACCTTGCTTGACACCCCTTGCCGAAGCTACAGTGCCAGTGCTGCGAGCTCAGCGCGTAGTCATGCGAGCAAACAGATGCTACCAGTCCCGTTGAAGAACAAGCCGGAACAAGCCGTGTCGGTCCCAATCCAACTGAAACTGAGCATTCTAACATCCAGTAGTCCGGGCAAACTAAACGCACTCAATTGCTGAATGTTCGTAAACCAGAGAACACACTGCATGCGCGCAGCCAGGGCCCCCACCCGGCTGAGTGCATTGTCTGCATCTTCCTTCACACCCGGACAAGGCTCGGAAACAGGTCGGCGGCCTTTTAACGTCTGAGGCCAAGCGCATGCGAGTGTCGACCAAGGGTGCAACTTCACCCGAAGAGTTGTGATTTTGGGTCGGCAATCTGCGAATCTACGTACTCATCCCGTTGCCAGTAAGCACAGCAGGGAGCTTCAAGCTTGAACCTATCCACCGTAACGGTCGAAAGTCAAATGCATTTCTTTCTTCAATACAGATGTATATAATGTGCGAAAACGTAGGTGTAGAAAGGAGATCAGGTCCTTCAACGGCGCATGGGACTCATCGAACCTTGGGCCATGCTGTGCACAACAGACACGAGAAGCCATCCGGACGAATTCCGACTTCGCTCAAAGAAGTGGGGCAAATTGACAATACGACAAAGGGCAAACCACTGCAACTTCAGTTCGGTGTGCCCGGTCTACTGACTACTGAGCTCTTACGGGTCATGTCCATCCGAACCGAACCTTGTAGTGTCCGCAAATTTCGACAGGTTCGCACAGCAGGCGTTACAGCTGGACTTGGCACAGAGCTGATGCTCTTTGTTCCTCGTGGTGTTGAGTTCGGGTTTGCGTTCTGATCACTCGGGCAGATTCAATCGACAGCTAGAGTCGAGGTCTTTCGTCGCACCCCCAGTGATCATGAAAGCTCCCAACCGCTGCCTTGCATCTGCTTGCAGGCGCTCTTTTCTCGACGGCTGCCCGCACTACCGACACAGAGCCGCCTGAAGACTCATGGCCCTCAGAAGCTTTCTCGCCGAACGGTCATGCTCTTTGGTGGCCCTTCAGGGGGATGTGTCCTGCAGGCAGCTCCGACACGCCCTGTTGAGTTCGGTTTATCGGGGTGGACCCAGGCCCGTTGCAGATACCGAGCTGAAAATGCTTGGGCTGCTTGGACTTGTGGCAGTGATCACTCCCAGAAGCGTGTGACTACAGAGGTGTTCCTTCGGCATGACTCAATGCTTCCAAATCCCACCGAGTGGTTAGCAACACGACCCGACACAAAAACACTGCAAACAACAGCTGGCCCTCTGTGGGACCAGTACCTATCAGACTAGAATTAGAACGCATCACCACAACTGCAGGACAATCCCTCCAATCCAAACATGCCTCCGCATTTCGAGCTCGCGCTGTCTTCGCGCCTGCTCTTCCTCGGCGGGTGAAAGTGGCACCGCAGCGATTTGTCTACCATAGATCCTTGACTCCAAACCGCAGATCCTCAATGTCAAGCACAGCCGTTCTAATGGCCAGGGAACGGCCACATATCGGTCCCGGCGGACATACCATCTCGACAAGCCCTGTGCCTGGTGGGCTTCGCAGTTTGTAGGGCTGAGGTTGCAGCCCGAACAGAGATTTGGACTTGGGATTTCCAAGCACTTTGGCGTGCATCAAACATTCATCTTTCAAGTGCAAGAAAACCAGGGCTGTTGGCCTAGAAGCCCAAACGAACGGACGCTAAGCCGAGCTTGGGCGCAACGATGGCTAGCGACTGTACAGGCGTGAGAGGAGAAATGAGGGATCTCTTCAATCCTCTAGTCCTGTCGGTCCTTGCACACAACCTACCTAAGTAACCACCTCTCATCTTGGCCGTTCGTTGCTGAGGCTACATTCCCAAAACACATGTGACGAGAGTAGGCCTTCGGATCTTCTTGAGTTGCATGCCTTACCCGAAGAGCCTGTAGACCCGTCACGCTCTCGAAGAACGACTCATGGTTGGAAGCAACCATGGCATGGAGCGCGCGGATCTCATCAATCTGCCTCGGAATGATGTTCGGCTCAGCGTAAAATTCTGTCAAACTCTCAGGCCCATGGGTTCGGTCTATGCTTTCTGTCTAGCTGCACATGCCGACATCCTTACTTCATGTAGCTGACACCCTACAACACTTGGCCACAGCCTTCTATCATTCTCTGGCTCACACATGGCTGATTCTCTACATGTTTGCAGCCCCCACCACCAGCCAGCCAACAAGCCAGCTACATGACACTAGCTACCAGTCACCATCCACGAGCCAAGCCCCACCGCCAGCCGCCTGCCTTCCAGCCACCTCCCCTTGCCACATGCCCTCCAGCCGTCGGCAACCAACCACCCACCACCTCATCAGCCACCAGCCACCAGCCAGCAGCACTACCCACAGTCAGTCACCGCCGCCCAGCCACCCACCCGAACCGAATGGAACCGTGCACCTCCGTTAATAAAATAGGCCCGAAGTTTCGACGTCGCCGAAGTTTCGACGTCGAAGCCCAAGACGCATTTGACACACGATGCTAAACTTACGCAGAACCGGCAGATCCTGAGACATCATACATGCCATACCTGCGCGCAACAAGTTAACAAAAAATGACCAGCGTCAGGTAGTGGAATGTCAGCGGCGGTGGATACGGAGATAGCAGGGCCTGCTGCAGCCTGCTCCAAGAGTGAGCTTTGTTTGCAAGTGGAGCGCCACGCAGCAGGTTTTGCAACGACCAACTTAGCAAACTTATGCGTAGGAGCCTCCACTAGCAACCAGGCAACATCTGCTATGATCCACTGAGTGTTGGATGCAAGTTGAAACTCTCCGCGCATAGCATCTCCAACATACGGCTGAATCAACTTTACGGTGTGAAAGTCGATTTTCTAAGGCAGTCGAAGAAGGACCGACGCACCACAGCACAGCACTGAGGCTATGACTCCTCATCATCCATTTTCCATCCGTGCAGTCCAGGCAGATCCTGTGTTCAAAATGCGCCAGGGCCCCGAAAGCACGATTCTGAGAATTCGCGACTTTTCTCGTGTGCAGGGCTGGTTCCTCGACTTTGGTTGTATACGGCCTCTCTGACAGATCTACTACAGCCAGCCGTTGAACTCACCATGCACAGCCCTCAACTCCCACATATTCCCATCTCCGGCCCATCCCAGGAAGTCATCTGCTCACTCACGTCTGCGAATACCAGGCAGCCCGGGCACGTGGACGGGAACATGGTGTGCCGCCGCAACCCGGCAGTTTGACACGTCACCCCACATGCCACAGGCGTTTGCCTGCAAGGGTTTGGAAGGCTCCGATGCAAACAAATTATGCGGCGGAGAAAATTGGCACTAGTACCCTGACAGGCTCATGAGTAGAATCCCAAAGCCAAGCGAAAACGTCAGAAAGCCACCCAGCACATTTTGGCACCCTAGGCTCTACGCCTAATGACTGTGTTGCCGGGAATGTTAAACTCGTAAGTGGGACCCTCGTGACATACATACATATAAATGCAAACAGAACTCTATAAACATGAAGCAGGATAACTATGAAGGAGAATCCATCAACAAATCATCGAAGCCAATACATAAACAAATGTGTCTATATACATATATACAACTGTTATCTTCATCCCGAGCCAGAAACCACGAAGCCCATCACTAAAAGGCCAATCGGAAGCCCTCACTAGATGCATGGTCCGGCCTCCTTCATGGATTCCCTCATGTAGGACTCTTTCCCCTGTCCAACCATCCTCGGTTTTGGGCATGCAAAGCGACCAAGATTCTTCTGTCCATGGACCCCTTAAGCATCGCCCCGGTGCTGCCGACATTCCGCAGCGTTCTGGATTGGAACATCTCGAGTGACTAGAGAATTCTCTGTCGCAAGAAGAAAAATTCCACTTGACTTCCTGTACATCCCCAACTCCCAGCTCCGCACGAAAGTGCCGCTAGTGACATCGACCTTTGACTGTTCCAACTTAGAAATTTTCTTTATAGTTGGAGGTTAGACCACCAGCCATCATGCGGTCGGGTTGCTTTTCCAATGCCCCACGGCTAAAGATCTGACCTCCACCTGAGGATGTAGACAAGGGTTGCGAGGCCGCTTCGCAAGAGCAACACCCACAATCCGAAGGTGTGCTCATCGGTATCGAACGGGTAGATCTACAAGATACTGTAATTAGTATGGAATGAGCAGAGAATGCTGCGATGTGAAATGCTGTTCTATAGAGGTGCTGACGCATACAGGCAATGTTGTGTGCTGCGTGCCGGCATGGTCCTTGTTGACGGCCTGGCATCCTGGGACGTAGCAACGTCTGCTGAGCCTACTGCCAGCCCAAAGGAACTCATGATGTGACATCTTGCGCTTTGCCAGTACTTACATTCTGCTGCAATGCAGCCGAGCATGCCGGTCTTCATAACACACGCCTACGAATTCAGTTTTAACTAGATGATACTACAAGTACATGTGGTGTCGTTCCTATGCTTTCGACAAGACATGTCCTTGAGGGCATCTCAGTTGTTGGGCCTCCACAAAGGCCACCAGCCTTGCACTTCCCACAACCACGAATACCAAGGACCTGCAGCCGTTCAGGGCAAACACCATGTCAAGTTTCTCCAGTGAATCCAGTATGGCCCGAAGATACAGAACCTGTCGCTGTAGTGCAAAAATAGGGCTTTCGGATCAGTATGCATGTGACTCAGGACTTTTGCGGCCTTTGACGCCACAAGTTGCAAGATGCTGCCAAGCCCAGTGGCCACTTGTGGTGAGCCATTGGAAGCCCACTGATCGAACTCGTAACACTTGAACTTGACAAGTGGTCTTACAGCCCACCTCTGCAGCGGAAGGGCTCCGGGAAGCTAGCGCCGCCTTCGACATGTTCTGTCGCTCTGTTTGCTTGTGGAAATGTCCCACGCCGCGTGGCAAGGAACTTATTCATGAAACTGGCTAGTCTCGTATGAAATGATGCCGCTTTGTCAGCTGGACGAAATTTGCGGCCAGATTGACACACTGCCTCAAGATGCCAAGAGCTAAGCACACCCTCCATCGCCTTAATGTTCTTGGCCATGGCATAGTTGTCCTCACATCACCGAACATCGAGATGCGCAGACTCATTGGAAAGAACCGCTCTCAAGAGCCCCTCGATATCATTCTATCACACCGCTTTTGGACTTCCTGATTTTAACTCTGGTCTTTAGTATCAACCTTCCCTGCAACTCAAGACCTTCGATCCATTCACCGCCAAGCATCCGTACCCAGAAGCACCACCTGGCCGCAAGCAGAACAACAGCACCGGCCTCACAAAGCCTGTCGCTTTTGGAAAACCAACCCATCCCACGTCATCCTAATCGTGCTCCTCTGTCCCAGCTGGTACTTCATCAAAATTGCATCGACGTGCATGCGTCCACGCTTCGTTCTGTGTGCACTTAACATCAAGCATTCCCCCGTCTCCCCGAGCCCGCCAATCCCCACAGATGTGGACGTGTCACATACAGCCAATTCTGCACAGTGCATTGGCAACTAGATGTCAGCTTGAGCGCCTCCGTGCGCAGACGCGCACGTTTATTCGTATAGGGAGGGTGCGAATGTATGCGTATCGACGAAGGAAGTATGTGTGGACTCGGACACGTGCAGACAGAAGAAGGCCGCATGGGAATGCATCGTGCAAGATGTTTCGTATATTAAGTGGACACACAAGCCTTGTGCCGGCGAGTGCATTCTTGGACATATAGGGCGATATAGTCCGGTGTCGCGCTGTGGAAATGTATACATACTTGCACAGACGCACACACACACACACACATATATGGACAGACACACCCAAATGCGTACATACCTACATATATATGTCTGTATGTATGTATATATATATATATAATAAAATAAATAAATATAAATTTCCTGTGAAACCAAACACCTATAAATAAACAGGCGCACTCACTTTTATCATCAGAAGTGAGCGTTTGGGGAAACACGCATATTTCGGGGGGGCAGGGCTTCAGGGCTTGGGGGGTTCAGGGCTTCAGGGCTTCAGGGTGGGAGGGTTCCGATTTGGGAAGCCAAGATAACTTCTCGATCCGCAGTACACTTTGTCGACATCATTTAAGAGATACTATAGCTCACTGCCGAATGTTCCGCATCAAGTTGTGCCCGAATCGAAACTGAAGCAAACCACATCAGAGAGTAAGCCCCAGCTGTCGGTTTTATGCGCCGATGCCGAGCTGATCCAGCAGTCTGCACTTCGAGGAGCGAACCTGGGCAGGGCTTGTTGGAATTGTTGAAGGGTTTCGGAATGTTGGGGCTAATTCGGGTTGTATAGAAAACAAAGCAGACTGGCTATCTTGATTAAAAGCCGATCGGTACATGAGATTTCCAAAAATATGATAGGGACTTGGCAATATGCTGTAAAGCCACTCAAGAGAGCATGCTCACATCCAGCATCTCAAACACTTCCTTCTGCAGCGCTGTCTTCATGAAGAAGAGGTATCGTTGGAGTGTTTTGATAGCTACTGCACGCGTGCTGACTCTTCGCGATATACGCGCTGTCCGGCCCACAAAGTCTTCGCTTGAGAACGTGGCCTCGCTTAGTGGATTTACAGCGAAGCCACAGGCTAGCCATTCCTCGTATACCCGATAAAAGACGTGGTTCAGGTAGTGCAGCTTGGGCCTGAGCTTGAACAAGCACAGGCCCTCTTTGTAGCACGTGGATACGAGCGACGCGTAGCCTGTAAGGAATCTGTGCCCAGACTCCATGACAATCTCAGTGTGTGACTTCGACATAAAGTATTCTGCCTCCAAACATGTTGTAATAGCCACGTTCATTGCTTTTGCAGTTGCCAAAATCTCGCTGAGGATGTTGTCTGCTTCAACTTTTCCTCGGAAATCAGGGCGCTCCAACAAAGACGTAAGGAAGTTCATGAACAGTGCAGTGTCCATATTCTTGGACCATTTTCCCTCAGGGTATTCCCGCGTTCCACAGTATCCCAGAAGGTCTTCTGTAAGATGACCACAATGGAGTTTCTTTTTGGAGCCACGCATCCAGTTTTTCAAGGCTTCATTCAAACAATCGAGGTTCTTAGGGACGGATGTCTGTCCAAAGAGCACCTTCATGGCGTAGATAAAAGAGCTTGACGTGAAGTCCAAGCCGACCCCGGCATGCCAAACATGGAAAAAGTCCGCTCTGTAAAATGCTGCCGGCGTGTCGTCCATGTCCAGCAGCATGTATTTTGTGAGAGCACCTCCATCACCAGGCCATGGTAGCGGGTTGTTCTGGTGGGTGGTTTTCAGCCACCCCGGCTCTGTGAAACCCAAGTGTTCAAAAGGATAACTTACACCCTGCTCCGGATCCTCGAACCCTGCGTGGCACAGCCAGCAGCACCCCTTCTGCATTTTGCCTCTTGCAGAATGTCTCTTACGAATATTATGAAAAGAACGGAAAAACTTGGCCACTTTCTTAACAAAAGGAGAATCCCCAGTGAACCCCAATACAACGATGCGCCATTTGCTGCCTGCAGCCTGAAAGCCACGATCGAAGAGCGATTGCAACTCCCGACCCCAAATCTCCAGGAGGTCGTCGAAGATGTTGCCATCTTTTTTGGCAACCAAGCTGCTCAGAACAGAAAACAAGAGCCGCGTGGCCCCCGAGTGTCCCTGCAAGTTGATTCCCAGCTCGATTCCATTTTCCAAAGGTCGCTTAGAACTTAGGTCCACACGTCTTTTGTTGGAACCAGTGCCAAGGGCTGGAAACATTGATAAGATCTCGATAGGATCTTTTTTGAACCCTCGGCCACCATCCCCATGCAGGTAGTATGGGATCAACCTCTGAAAGTCAAGATTCCGATTTGCATCGAAAACTTGGTGTCGTGGATGAAGCGCTCGAAATTTCTGCCAGAACAAATCAAGAGCTTGGGTAGCCAAATCGACGGGAACCCCCAATACTCGATGGAAGTAACCTTGTTCACTCAACACTTCCACCTGGTTCCTGGGGCTGAAAAAAGGATACCTCTCCACATTGCCAGCCTTTGCCCAGCTAAAGTCAATCGGCAAGCCCAAATCATTCTTGCGAAACAGCTCAAACAGGGGAGTGTCGGCATTAGACAGTGGCACCTTTGCAATCTTGTTCAAGACCGCGCAAGGATCGCGCTTCACAGCCGCCTGAGCATCGATCACCAGATCTTTCGCCGGGACCTTGGCCGAGCAAACTCTGTAAGCTGCACATAGATAAGTCTAGACGGGTGGGTGGACTCACACGCAAGAAGGGATCGACCGAATTTTATGAGTCATGCAGATATGCCTGCAGCAGCACTGTCACACACTCGGGCTTCTTTTCTCACGCATGCACAGCATAAGCACGAGATTTGTGAGCTTGGGTGTATGTGAAAACACACACACACACACACAGCAACTAAGATTCTAACTGGCCAATATGGTACGGAAAACATATATACATTCTATAGAATTTATAGAAGTAATTTCTGTAAAGCCGGTATATCATCCTAGGATGGGCTCACGTTGGGCAGCACAGGTGGCTGCACAATATGCATAGTATGGAGGCGGGAACCTAGGCACGAAGTCTTTCCTGCGCATGCTCTCACCACCCAGTTGTCTGTTTCGGCAGCACCGCTGATTGTCGTAAAACTCCGCTATCAGTGCAGCTTCAAGCATCTCCATCATCCCTAGCAGCTCTGGATGGCATACTTTGTGTAGCACAACAAAGAACTTGAAATTCTGTTCCAGATAGCTTCTTCTGCGGGCAACTGGATCGGATGTTAAGCCAATCTTGAACACACAAAGTGATTTGCCCCCAAGCTCCTCCCGCACTGCATTGATCACCCTGACACAATGCCAAAGAATCTTCGAAGCAGTTGCAGTTTCGGCAATCAATCGCTGATCCAGGTCCGATGTTGAGATGACCTCTGAAGCCGGGGACCGAGTGGCCCGAGTGCTTGTAGAAGCTGCTGAAGCGGGGCTAGTCATGTCGACGTCTGACTGGCGTCGCTCCATATCATCGTCCGAGGATTCAGTCCATGGGAAGATGTCTAGTTTGCTGCAGTCACCACGAGTAGACATGGACGGCTACAGACCTACAGCTTTTGTGCTGCATACAGCTGCTTGAGGGACTGTCTTGGACACATGTGCGGTCAATCTCATCTGTACTTTGCATGCACACACACCACACACATGGCCGGCAGCACATGAGGATGCATCTGGATTTCAAGTTCATGGACCTCTGCAGTTGGGGCCCCAGCACCTTTGCCATACTTCACAGCCAGCAAGCAAACCTGCTGGCTGACATTGGCAGTGTCGTAGTGGCCTGGCACACAATTGTAATCACCGGGACCCTGCTAGCACAGCACCGGGCAGTCTACACAGATTTGGGGAACGAAGACAGTTCTCAGGCAAATACATCCGGAGGAGTTGTATTGCAAGCCAACTTCAGCCGACGATTATTCAGCTAGACTACAGAGGTATATGCTTGCATGACTCAGACACCAACGAATCTCTACGTGTTTGGCATGGGGCTCTTCGGGTTGGGGGAATTTGTTGCCTGCTATCAACGGTATTTAGAAGCTTGTGAAATCCGATCTGTGTATATGCATCTTTAGGGCATGATTCTGGAAGCTTGCCATTGCTTTATGGACCTGTAGCTGCAACTCTTTGCTTTAGAGTTGGATTCGAGCCTCCCTTCAGAATGATCGATCGAGACACATATTTTTCACTTCGAAGCTGCATCGCTCACTCCGTGCCCTCGAACATGTGCCCTTTAAGTTTCGATTAGACGAAGAGGTCCAGGGCAGGGAGGACATATGGATAGAGGCATCTGCGCCTAGACAGCTTCAGCAGCCAGTATACCAACTAAGAAGTTGCGCGTTATAGTTCATGCGGATCATATAGAAACATCATAATAGTCGCCGAGTTGATTCATGCATGGACTAGTCCAATCCTGCGCTCCGGAAGTCTCTAACGTACTGGCGGCTGAAGCCTTGAACACAAGCCTAGCCTAATTTGCCCCCATATACGTGAAACAGCTCCTGCCATGCATCCTGCGGAGCGCTGGCTTCCACAGATGCGAGCATATGCCAGCTATAGTAGCACATCAAAACTTTGCAGACAAAACCTATATGTGGATTTCACACGTTATAGAAGAAGTCTACAACACCCAGGCACTTGCTCTTTCTTGATGGTCAGTACTACATTGCAGAAATCATAAAGGTTTGATGTGTCCCTGGCATCCCACCGACTAGTGGATCGATGGCTGCACGTCAGCCTCAAGCTTCTCTGCAACTGTAGCATCGAAGCTCCAAAATCAAAACAAGAACCCCAGCACTGGCCGCCGAGATCACAGCTCACTCTCCAACTGGAGCTTCGTTCTTCTTCGCGGCCTTGCGCACGCGGCTCAGCATGGACCTGAGACGAATGAACATCTTTAGGCTTCCATGCAATACTCTAGTTGGTCGATCAGAGTGTTCTCGCTCGATATAAGCGAAGGAATGCACGGTTTCCCGAAACCGATTGCTTTATGCGTGCCTCTAACTTATATAGGAACCTAGCTGGGCCTCATTGCACGAAAGCGAGAGAAGGAGCGAGAGAAGGAGAGGGGGACAGAGGAACGGAGTGTGAGAGCAAGAGCGAGAGTGAGAGCGAGTGAGAGAAAGAGAGAGCGCGAGAGAGAGAGATGCACGGAGGGAGGGAGGTTCTATCTCTGTCTCTCTGTTTTATTCTGTCGACTTAAACAAACCTGCACTAGCTACATTTCCGCTTTAGACTCTAAGTTTATGTGAGCACATTTTGCAGGGTGTGTCTATAGACATCGCATATTTCCCCCTCTCTCTATCGATCTATAGGACACTGTTACCTGATGTATCATGTTCAATGCTAGACTTCCCAAGTTTAATTGTCCTATAGACAACTCATAGAGAGTTTGCTGGTTTGAATGCCGTGCAAGTCTACTGGATAGAACAATTCCTGTTGAGCTTATTGGGGTCGGGCGCACACTGGTTTTATCATCGATGTGCTTGACCAATTATCCATCGTCCTTCACTGGCTTCAGAGGTTCATGGGCCTTAAGTTGAATCGAGACGTTTTTATGAGAGTTTCCTAGGGTATGGTATGTATAGTCCCTAATAGAGGCTGCAAGAATTGAGGCTAAGATCTGCATGCGTAGCATATATATATATATATATATCCGGACCCAAACAGTTTTGAATGATGACATGATCACATGAATTCCTGCTGCGAGTAGACGGTGCAAGTTTCTATGGCCTTTTCGGGATTCAAGGTTTTTGGGTCTTTGGCTCTCTCTATCTCTCTCTTTCGCTCTCTCTTCCGCCGATCCCTAATCCCTAAACCCTGACCCTCGCCCCAGTTACACAAAACATGGCCACATATAAATCGCGAAATGACTCCAGACACTTATCGTAGATGCAGTAGAGTTCGCCGAGAGCTCAATCCTGCAATCCAACAGATCCCCTGAATTGAGCTCAGCCCTAATCCAATCTATGTAGCTGAATTCATCGTACTCCAGACGCATAGCAAACAGATTCAAACACTTTTGCTGTAACCTGAGCTAGATCTAAGCAAAGCCCTTATAACACCAGAAACCTTATGTTAATTGAAGGCAGCTCCTCAGGAATGTTCACTGAGACTTCAGCTTGTTGGAAGCCTCGAGGGCGGTAGACTTCGACATCCTCGGGAGTATGAGTTGTAATTTACGTAAGGTACGATCGAGATACCTAAGATTGTATCGGTCGCAAGCAATACATCGGCTGCATGTCATGCATGCATGCATGCATGTATATACATTATCAGAATTAATGCAAGAGGTATATAAGAATAATAGCGGTCAGCATGATTCTTGCCAAGCTTCAATTTCTGAGCCCTGCTGTAGAAGTTCTGGCACTCGGCTTGCAGCCTCGGTGAGGTCCAGGCTTGAGTAGTGGCTGGAGGAAGGCTTTCTTACGGTTTTGAATGGTTTCAGTGATGTAGAGCAGGTGCACGAGGTAAACAACTGTAGATGGAAACACCCGCGCAACTGGGATCACATGCAAGCCGGTAGCTTCTGAGAAAAGCCCGTTGTTTTGCCTTCAGCCTGAGCTTCAGCCATTTCCTCATAGAGGGCCTCATAGTCTTTGATGATCTGGTCCATTTTTTTCACAGACCTCATTCAGGTCTTGCATTGTGGAAGCAATTACAACATAAGACACATCAACCAGGCTTTTAGACATTCAACTGGACAAGATAGGATCAGGCTAGCCACTGTACGGACTTTGGATCCCCAGTCACTGCGGTCTTGATCTTGTCAACAAAGCCCTCGATGGAGTTCTTGGCCTTGAGCACTTGCTTCATGTAGTCTTTGATCGTGGACGCAGCCTTAGATAAGTGTAGCAAGATCATCAATCGACAATATTGCAGCCAATGAGGATACCATGCTAGAAGTGATACGAACATCCAGGCTCGGGAGCACTCTTATGCTGATCACCTTCACGATTCACATCGGAGCCATGGATCATGTCATCATCATCAGAAAAGCTGAAGCCATCGAGAGCAAACCCCGGCTTGTGAGTCAGCTCGTCACCTCCCTCGCCCTCGTACTTCCGCTGCCTTTCAAGGCATTCCAAATCCTCCTTCATCAACGTCCCGGATGTCCTGGTGTTCACCCAGTACTCGAGCGTCTCCTCGTCGTACTCGCAGGTCCTCGGTTTCGGTGATGGAGTTTTGCAGGCATCAGGGCAGGGATGATTTATGTTCTATAAGGTCACATAAGGGTACTTAGGCAAGTATATACAACCCCAAACCCACATTCATCCGGCATGCTAAACAGTGAGAATTTCCCTACTCACAAGAAATGGACTCAGGGGCTTATCTGTGTGGTTCACCCTACAATGGTTTGAAATAGTGTAAAATTGCACGCGCCTGCATATTTGAATCGAGTTATATAGGGAAACATTTGACGGGGTAGGCCCATAGCTCCACACGGAGATCTCGGTTAGGACGATCCATCCTGGCTGCACCCTCCCTGTCACTGGAAGTAGAATTGTATATAATTTGCACAGCTACTTTCTTTTGACATCCCATATGCATGCGTGCAAAATACAATGACAGCCTGTGCACAAAACTCACTGGCAGGAACAGAACAGCCAGAAGGCACATAAACAACGACATGTGTCTGTACTGCATCATGCATGCATACTGCGGACATAGTGGCCGATACAATCCTTTCTTGGTTGCCCAGGCGACGATTTTCTCGATCCGGGCCCTCGGCTTTGGAAGGCTAGCTGGGGAAGGGGATGCCACGATGCTTATATTTGGGTTCAACTGCATGCTGCTAGGTGTCGGGGAGTAGCTCAGCTCATTTTTCATGTCTTCTTTGCTGTAGAAGCCGCCCTTGACCTCCAGCTTCTTGCTTCTCGTGGTCCGCGTGAGGATGGTCAGGGATTCCATGAAAACAGCCTTGGGGGACCCAGGGATGATATGGAATTCTCACAAATGGATAGAGTAGCAGATCTCTCCTCTGGTTTTGCCCCTTCCTGCCTTCACCCCACCCGCTTTGGCCCACATACGGAACAGATTGTCCCGCCCCTTTCCTGCGTCCTTCCACATGTCGAAGATGTTCTCAGGCACCTCCAAGTTTCCCGACCCTTTTTTGGGGGTGACAATTCGTCTCACCTTCTCTTTCTCCAACTTTGTCATGTCGGAGAGGTTCATGACCTTGGGCACACCCTCGTCATCATCATCATCATGGTCATCAGCCGGCTTCTTCTGCGCAGCTGCGGGTTTCTCGGGTTTCTGTGGAGTCGTGGGGTGGGGTCGCTTCGATCCTCGGGCACTGGGACTCTTCAGCACTTCCGCACCCGACATTAAAGGGTCTTTCGGTGCAGCGTGCTGCTGCATCGGCGCAGGCTCCTGCTGCTGCTGCTGCTGTGTGGCCGGCGGCAGCTGGGCTTCCTGCAGCTGGGCCTAATTGCACTATATGCATATCATATGAGGATCAAAGAATGCGCTATAAACAATAGAGCATAGGTGGGCCAGACACACAGCAAAGCAAGGGTCATGATGTGTGCTCGGCTGTTCTGTTTACTACTGTCGGTCCTTTTGGCTCTGGGTCTCGGAACGTAACTTGACAATCTGATCCTGCTGGGCAGTCACGGTCGCCCGGAGTAGCTCCAGCTTGTACAAGAGCTCCTGGATTAGGGTTTATTTTAATTAATTGGCTATAGCTATATACGTTTGTAATGCAGCTGGTGTCTTTTACTGGGGCCGGTCCTTCTGAAGGTCTGCCTGCACGCTGGATGCTCGGCTCGGTGTTGTAGGAGGCGGGCTCGCTGTTGGATTTGGGCTCGGTGTTGCAGAAGGCGGGTTTGCTGTTGAGGGCTTGGCCGGCGCAGTTCCTGGTTCCTGCTTCACCTCATCTGATCGAGAGTGCAGTCAGTTTAGAGGATTGAATTGATCGAGCCTATGGACACCAATAGGATTTCGAACGATTAGAAGTCTGCCATAGATCGATCGAGATCCAAGAAAAATCGACATAACTTCTTAGATCGATTATATCGACATAGCAGCCTATGGTCTGGCTGAGCCTCTTGCGCATTTACAGCGCATGCTACACCTGCAGAGGGTTTAGGGTTTATAGGGTGTAGGGCACAGCAACAGCAATAGGATCGAAGCTAACTTGAAATGCGAGCTTAGGCGCCACAACCGGGGCCTTCTGCATCTGCTGCACCTGGGACTCCGATCCCGGCTCCGTCTTGACTTCGGCTTCCACGACTGCAAGAGCACCTTGAAGCTCCTGTGCATGCGGGCTTCAGGGCTGCGGGCTTCAGGTTTGGGAGCTGCGGGGTTAGGGGCTGCGGGCTTCAGGTTTTATGTCTGCTTGTGCATGTGGGCTAGGCCAATTAACCGGTTAGATCGAGGACATGCTAGATTGGAAACATGCTAGGTCGTCGATCATTACAATTGAACCTCTATAGAATCCCAATTAAGCTCACACCGAGCCTTGGGTATATTGGGTACGTACACGTGGTCCAGCTAGGGCTAAACGTCACATGCGCAATACATGGGTCGAGACATAACCACACAGGCTACGAGCAGCTGCATATGATCATGCATATGTTGCGTTAATTAGGGTAGCCCTATATACAAGATCGACCAGTATGATATACTATAGCTATATATACGCGCGTCTATATAGAAGCTGCACTCTAATTTGCATTAACACACATGCATGCACTGTTGTTTCACAGCCGTATACATGCAGGAACCTGGTTTTCGAATGAAAGTGACAGAAGTCTCCCGGGGTTTCTGTATATAGCTATATAGGGTTTCGTGGGTTTAGTGTGGTGGATAAGCCCGGGCTTCTTTTATTATATGCATATCGATACGCACAGATTTGTCATCATAGATATGGCACAAGGTAATCGTCCAAAGCAGTCACCGCCTCAGTGGAACACGAAGCCCCCCTACATTCCCGATAGGAATACACAAACTATGCGTGCAGTGGAGTACAGTACACACAAACCTTAAATTGATTAATGTCAGTGTTCGGCCCCGGGGATTTATTCCACTTAATGATTATGGTGTATAGCTTCTATATAGCGTATAGCGTATGTATACGACTTTGGAGTCCTTGGCCAGGACTTTCAGTTCGTCGGCACCAGCTTTGGAAGCACTTTGGAGTAGGAACGACAAGCCCGAGGCTAGCGTACTTGCAGAGTGGGTGTCTTTGGTGAGTGCCATGGCACCAGCAACCACCCTGAAATCTACGCGCTGCGCGTTTTTGCCGCACAAAATGTATGCAAAAAGGGCCCAGAATGAGAAACGAGCGTTGCGTCACGAAGAGTGCCTGTAGCTTGCATAGAAGTGCTCCTTGCGTCACGAAAAGTGGTTGTTTGGTTTTTGCGCATTTTCGTGAATTCCACGTGAAAGGGCTCGCTGCCCACACTTTCTGAGCCTGAAGTCGCCTTGAGCGCGCAAGTCTGAATTTCAGGCTTGCTTTGTCTTCTCCGGCTACTCTACACGCAGCTTGGAAGGGCTTCAGGGCTATGGGGTGCAGGTTTAGAGAGGTTTCTTCGGGCTGGTTTTGGGCTTCAGGGCTGCAGGCTGCAGTCGTTGGGCGGCTTCAGGTTTGCTTGGGTGCGGGTTTGCGGCTTCAGGGCTGCGGGCTTTCGGAATGGCTTGCGGGCTGCAGGGTTCAGCTTCGGTGGTTTCAGGCTTCAGGCTTCGGGGGCTCTGGGCTTTGGGGTTCATGGCTGCGAGCTTTGGAGCTTAAGGTTTCGCGGCTGGAGGTTTCAGGTTTCAGGGCTGGTGGCTTCAGGTTTGGGGCTAAGGGCTTCAGGTTTCAGGGCTGCGGGCTTTAGGTTCGGGGGTTGCGGGCTTCAGGCTTCAGGGCTGCGGGCTTCAGGTTTGGAGACTGCGGGCTTCAGGTTTGAGACCTGTGGGCTTTAGGTTTGGAGGCTGCGGGCTTCAGGTTTTAGGGCTGTGGGCTTTAATTAAAATTAGGTTTGGAGGCTGCGGGCTTCCGGTTTGGGCTTCAGGGCTGCACAGGCTTAAAGTTTGGCCGCGGTGGCACGGTGTGGGTTTCAGGGTTGCGGGCTTTAGGTTTGGGGACTGCGGGCTTTAGGTTTGATCGAGTCCTGCGGGCTTTGGGTTTGGGGGCTGCGGGCTTCAGGTTTGAGGGCTGCGGGCTTCAGGCTTTGGGAGCTATAGGCTTCAGGGCGGCGGGGTTAATTCAATATATTGATCGATCGGTATAATATATTAAATTGAAGATGCTGGCTGTGGCATTTTAATCTATATAGCGATACGAACCATGCAAACCTTAAGCCGTGCCCTCCAAACCAATATAAGACGCGTATACACAATTAACCCTCCGAACCTGAACCCCAGAACCCTCTGAAGTCGATTGCGTGCATAAAGCCGGCCCAACTAGAGCCCTCGAAAGCCAAACCCACAGCCCTGAAAACTTATAAAGCCCTGTGGAGTCTCATGCACGCACATGAACCTTAAGGCCAGAACTCTCCAAATCCATATTAAGGCTAGGTCATATGCACGTATGCATGCATGGGCATGCATGCACTGCGCGTGTGTACGATACAGACCGCACGGCATGCGCATAGCGGCGTGCTTAGCCTATGTGCAGCCACGCCAATAGCCATCCCACATCATGCATGCATGGTGCACCTTAAATCCGTGTACGTGCATGACAACTTATGCCTGGAACGATCGGAATCAATGCATGGTAACCTTGTGCGTTTCTTATAGATAGCGCACCTATATAGCATACATGGACCCTATAGATCCCGCCGAAATACATTCCCGGGCCCGTCAAAAACAGCCTCACTCCGATCGAGTTTCTTTAGGACCCTGCGCGGTTCGTCTGCTGCTGCGTGTACTCGCGGTGCGTTCTCACGCAGGCTTGCAGCTGCAGGGCTGCATGTCAGCGTACCGAATTATAAAGTGACCACTTAGGTCGATGACTGATTGGCACACAGTCCCCACCGCAAGCTTCATAGATTATAGCTACAATATAGCTGTCGAAACGTAGCCGGGGGCGGGCTTCAGGTTTGGGATCCGCAGGTTTCAGGGCTGCGGGGTTTTAGTGTTGATGCATGCATGCTATATAGGCACTATGAAGGATCCAGGGTTGATCGATCCAGTGTCGATGCTGTGGCTTCAGGGTTAAGAAAGGCTCGAAGCAAGTACCGCGAACCCACTCCAAACTTGAAGCCGTGCCCTCCAAACCAAAACCCCCCCAACCCTCCGAAACTGAATCCTGCAGAAAGAAGCTAGATAAAGTTTGCTGCATGCTGCGTCGCTTACACACATGCCATCGATGATACATCGCATAGCCCTACAGAATCCGGCCGGTAACAGTTGCAGGTGTAGAAGCTAGATTGCATGGAGCCTAGAAAACCCGTTACATGAGAGTGCCAGGCTCTGAAAAGATATGGATATACGCACGCTTACTCTGTGCAGCTGGGGATTGCACTCCGACTGTCAAAGAATCCTAATCTCGACCTCTATACACATCATCTGCCAGCATAGATCAGACCGCTTCTCGTGCTCACACAGGATGCCCGAAGTTAAGACATGTATGCATGCATGCATGCATGCATGCATGCATGGAATTTAAGTACGGTGTGTGTGTGTGTGTGGCAACAGCCTGCTACGCAAAAAGATGCGTCGGGAAGCAAGCCCTCCATTCTGGAGGGATAACCAACCCCCTGGCTCCATACACATACTTCAGTAGCTCTGGAACACCTGCATCGGCCCAATCGTCCTGACCCATATCCATGTCCCGAAGCCTAGCAACCGTTGAGGAATCCACCATGTATGTGCATCGGAACGGCCGGGATTCATTGAAGCTCGGCAGCAGCATGGCCATGTGGTTGGCGAAGGTGTTGGTATACGTCCTCGGCTAGGAAGCCCATGGGTTATATTTCACGTACACGATGTGAGCTGTAACGGTTTACTTCAGCTCGATCGATCTAGACTTTTGTTGCAGAGGCATGCAGGTGATATGTGATCCTAGAGTGAAATATGGCCATGAGTCTGTGTTTCCTTCAGAACTTCAGGCTTCCCTGTGAATTTCATCTTGCCGTCTTTAGCAACCTTGCGAACCACTGTGCGAACGTCACCATGACGCTTCCGTTGCTCAGTCCTGAAAGCTGAAGTCAACTTCCCTTTGTCGAACCTCAATACTTTCCGGTTGCAACTCCATAGGACTGTACGCTTCGGACAGCTGTGGTTGTAGTGCATCATCCAGAATCTGCAGACAAACACCTGTGGGGTCGGACCAGAGGTGGGGCACGACTAGGAATATACGTGCATGTAGGATGGTTTTTTTCGGGAACAAAGGACTGCAGGTAATAGAAGAGCAGCTACCGATATCCTTTATTAACTGCTTTTGACACGTTGGGGCCTTGTGGGTTCTGCAAAGCCACTGGAATCGAGGATGTCGCCAGACCAAGGATGAACCAGGCTGCTCAAGTACCCAGCTGGATTGCATGGCCACACACAATAGAGAAATCAGAATGGTCCTGCCGAGGCAGGCAGCTAGCTTGCTTCTCCGATGGGCGAGACAGGCCAGGGCCCTATAGCTATATGCACATATGCACATACACCGCGGGCCTATATGCACCCTATAATAAGCCTCCCTAGCATGAATTGCACATGCCCTAAAACTTTGTTGTAAGTGATTGCGGGGACTGTGCATGATCGGTACTATGTTGGATGTTAACACCTATACATGCCCATGCTTTTTAACATGCACACTATATCGACAATATATGCCATGCACATATATAGACCATGCAGGTGCTAAAAACCATATGGGTTATGTAGGAGGAAGGACCGCTGGTGCTGGCGCTCACTATACAGCTGCGATCACGAGGGTAGTAGAAACAACCGTCAGTTTGAGTCGTATATCTATATGGGGCATGCAAGCTTTGTCGGGCGCACTACTTTCTTGGGTCAGTAATGACAAGTGACATTTATACGTAAGGTTGAGGCTCGGGTTTCATGGAAATTTATTAGGGTCCAGGGTTGCAGGTAAGTGTGTTCCAGGGCACCCTTTTTGTAAAAAGTTTTGGCCAGTAAGGTTCGTGGTTCAGGCTCTAGATTCTTTCTATACTGCAGCTTTAGCTACCGGCCTATAGATCGATCCAGGTACTCTCGAATTGCAGGGCTTGATGATTCCTCGATCGAAGACAGCTTACCATCTAGAGCGCGGATAGAATATACAGCATGCAGAAAAGCAGCTTGGCTTTTTGGGCACGGGTTGCCGGCCACGGGGTTCAATATTTTTTTGCGCGGGAAGCTGGATCTGGGATAGGGAAGTTATATATAGCATAGTTGGTCCTGGCTTGGTTCCATATAGGGCATTGGGATTTTAAATTTAGGACGTGGGGTTACTATAGACTCGAGACTCGATCCATCCCAAGAACAACGTGAACTGAAACCCGAAACACCCCATCAAGTGTATTTTGCTGAATGCAAATGTTTACTAGGGCTGGCCGGGGTATAATACCAACTTTGCATACTCTCTACGCACATTGACAGCGGAAACCTTAAGTAAGGTGGGTTCAAGACTAGCTTGGGCTTGTTGCGTTCGAGGAGCCTTACTAACTATGAAGTTCAGTCTGAAAAGACCTAGACGAGGTGTCCTGCAGAGTTGTTGATTGCCCATGACCGTAGAGGGGGCGCTTGGATCTCCACAAGGGTTGAAGAGGCTTCTCTTAGTGCTGTGTCGGCACATGGATACCCAGCTGGAGCACTGTAGCCCCTGCCACAGTGTGAAGCCCGAGCGACTCCCACGGAGCACCGTGAGAAGGTGTAACCTGATGTTGCAGAACAACCACCATTATTGCAATCAAAACCCTCGCAAATCAGGCTAGCTAGATGCCTGCAGTCATCTCTAAGTCTCGGTCGCAAAGCCCGCTGGAGTTAGTATGTTCATGGCGCGGTGGTATTTGATATCCAAAGCAGCTGTCCCACCGTACATAGTCTCGATCTCAGCACTCATGTGTTTTGAGCCCGCGTAGTGCTCCACGAAATTGTATTCCTCTTTCAATCTCTAAATTGATCCAGAGGCATGCATGTCTAGGACCACGTGTTGACCCGCGGATTCCAAAAAACCCTCAAGCACAAATGCCCACCAGCACTCCTTCTCGGATCTGAAGCGTTCGTTGAACAGCAGGCACAACAGCGCCAAGATGAAGGCCTGGCTCGGGTTGGCGATCGCTAGCAAAGGCTCGGGACAGCTAGGACGACTTATGCTGCAGTATCATGCATGCAGGAAACACTCGAACTGAATGGCATAGACCAGATCTCTGGGGATGACTTGTCCGCGCACTGACACATGTAACCCCTAACCAGTGATAAGTTCACTCATGTTTGTACGGATCGAAGCTGTCAGAACCGGACCCCGAGCCCAGCCTTGGGAGCTTGAAGCTTCATCAGGTTCTCAACAAGCTGGTACAGCTGCATGGCGACACAAGGACCGTGCAGTGGGCTTTTTCGTTTCTGCCCAAAGCTGAAGCTGCTCTGCATTAAGCAATTTTACATATTCGATGCGTGCATGCTACGCACGTGAAGCTGATGTTCCCCTGCGGCCGGGCTGGCTGAAAACCACAAAACTTCAGCAAAGCTATACCTTGGCAGTCGGACCCCGCACAAGATATGCACGTATGCACGCCACATGTCAGAATCTCGGTGCCTTCCCTTCGGATCCCGCCTCAGCTGGACTCGACAGTGTCTGAATCGGAAGGAGCATCACGACGGTCACGACGTGGGGGCATCACCTGCGGCATGGATTGGATCGATCGAGGTCATAGCGGGTACTCTGGATGCGGGCTCTCAGCTGCATGTGCGAATCTACAAGATGCATGCAAGACTACTTGCAGCACAGGCATTCCCAGTCTAAAAGAACACGCAAAGCACTGAGTCGGATCTTTTTCGTTGGATGCGCGGGAGCTGCAATCTAGGGTTGCTCTGGAACGGATGCAAGCTTGAAAGATCGAGGATCCCGGCCCCTCTGGATCAGCATGTCGACAGCCAACACATTCTAAGTCGATCTGTTGTGGTGGTATCATACTGGCCTATATAAACCCTAAACCCTAAACCCACGCATAAGTAGATGCAGCATACGACCATGCATGTTTAAAACAACAGAGCCACACACCTTCTGAGGTGCATGCTGGCTGCGAGCTGAAGTCTCCAGCAGAGGCCACACAGCACTGAAGGAGGGTCTTTCCCCATGGTCCCCCATCAGTCTGTGAAGAAATGCTAAGTCGCTTAAGCCACTCGATGAATCAGTGAGCGTCGCGCTCCTCAAGCCGTCGAAGCATTGCATCATACGATTTGCGCGTGGGCTTTTTCTTGCCCTGGAAAAGGCGCTCCCCAACATCAGTCCATGACATACCTTGTCAGGTCTACTCCAGTGACTCATCAGGAGTTGAATAAGCATGCTGGCTGAGTACAGTGATTACAAGTGCAGTGCATGAGTATCGTGAAAGACAAGATGCCTTCAGAATCGGTCATCAAGAAATCAAAAGTGAGTTTCTGAGCCACTCCCAGCCAATCCCCTGCATCCTGGACCGGCTTGTCCTTAGTGGCTTGGGCCACAAAGCGCCAGAAGGGATCCTGCAAGGAACAGCTTTCATGCATGAAAGAAACCTTGGAACACATATAGACATGCACACAGTACACGCGCACACTCTGTAGAGTCCTCGCACTTGCCTGGCCAAACGATGAACGGACGGATACCGGCATTGAAAGCATCCCGGATGCCCATAAACTTGGCTTTGTACCACGGACGCTGTGGACAATACCGTCGGGCAAACGTGGCGACGGGCTCCTCCTCGGACTCCTCGGGCTCGTCGGCCTCCTCGTCGGGGTCCTCGTCGTGGTCCTCCTCGGGCTCCTCCTCGGCGTCCTCGGGCTCCGCAACGGCTGTCTTTTTGCTCCGAGCCCGTTTCGAAGGAGGCTCCGCAGGATCAGCTTCCTGCTGCCACTTTTCCCATTCCTCGTTTGTCCAAGCCTCTGCCCAGTCATCTTCGTCGTAGTACTCCGTAGGAGCTGACTCCTTTGCAATCTTCTTCTTCTTCAGGCTCTTGCTTTTGCAAAGCAATCGGCGCTTCGCGGACTTTGGTGCGCCTTTGCCCGCCTTTGCAATGACCATTTTCTCAGCGGGCACATCATCTTCCTCCTCAGGCTGCTCTGCAGCCTGGGGCTTGGACTTAGCCTTAGCTTTTGCCTTGGCTTTGCTCTTTGGAGCGGCTTTCGCCTTCCCCTTTGCCGCTGGTTTCTTAGCCGGCTTGCCTTTCTGCGAAGGCTTGGCTTTGGATCCCGTAGCTTCTTCAGCGAAGTCATCATCCTCTTGCGGCACGTCTTCCGCCGGGCCCTGTTTCTCCCTCTTCTGCGCGGTCAACCCTAGCTGGCTCGTGCGCGTCACCACTTCTGCAGACTCAGATCACAGCACCATCACACATGAATCCATGCACTCGTGTACTGACATACAAACACGCTTTTGGATCACAAGCCCTAAGGTGTGGTACATCAACTCAAGCTTAGTGGCTGGCTTGCCCACATCTTCCTCGAGTTCTGAAACTCTCAAGGAGATATCCAATTGCTCGCGTCGTCGCATTGCAGCCTTGAGCTCATCAGCACGCTGCTGTTCACGATCACGGCCTTCCGCCTCGGACTTCTCTCGAGCCAGCGCGGCCTCAACCCTGGCTGCATCTTCACTGCGGTGCTGCAGCAGCCACGCATTCACATAGTCTTCGGGAGCAGGTTCCCAGTGCTGCGTCTCGACTTGGTCAGCAGATGAGCCTGCAAACCCAATTTCAACATGAATCAATCCCCTTCCTGCAATCGAATCAAAGTTCATGCCAGCTGGAGCCACATGAAGCTTCACACATCTTGCCTGAACGGGCACTGCCCGCTGATGTCGAGCATTCGCCATCCGAAGAGCCGTCGAAGATCAACTTCTTACGAACATCATCATGAACTGGGGCCGGGCTCGTGCTTGAAATTCCCTTGGGCCCCATCTGTAACCTCAGTCCATCATCCAGCACGCAGGAACTCATACAAATTTCAAGGTCGCACCTAGCAAGCACTGGCAAGCTACTTGCTGTTCACCACAGCCAGGAGTTCATCAAGCAGGCTCTTCAGAAGTTCTACGATTCGGAAAATGAGGAGATGCGGGAGACTCCTGAAACGATGCAGATGAGGCTCCGGAGGCAGAGGAACATCAGCAAGACAGCAAAAGTCATTGTAGCCATGCTGACAGTCATCAAACGAAAGTGGACCAAATGGGAGCTGCCACGTGTCACATGGATATTATCATCAATTCAGATTTTTCTATGGTATTGCAACTTCCAAAACACTAGGATCATACTATTGTCATGTGCATGACATAAGGAGAAGGCGATCCGTGACATGGTGTATGACATGGCCAGAGCTGTCTCGAAAGCATATTCGGATACTTGTTGCACAGAGCAGATTATTTTTTACAGTGTGCTATACGATATGCTTTGTAGCAATGCATGTGTGTGGTGTGTGTGCATGTGTGTGCGGCTTGCCACTCTTATGTGCATGCTTGCTTGACTGATGCCCCTTGCTCAATTTAGGAAGGCCGCTGTGCGCTAGCCAAGTCCAGGAAGTCTGGGACTGCATCCAGTGTTGCCACTGGCGACATTTGCGAGAGTGACATGGACGATGATTCGCTCAGGGCGGATTTGCATGCGTTGTCCCTTTCTGGACGCGACACTTCGCCAGAGTCTTGCTTGATAGCACCCCCACAGAAGGAACTGGAAAAAGTCCTGGGGATTTCATTGGACCCAGAGTTTTACCGGAACCTGTTGGGGAAGATGGAAACGAGACAAGTTGCTGCTCCACCTAGTGAAATTCCTGCTCCACCTAGTGAAGTTCCTGCTCCACCTAGTGAAGTTCCTGCTCCACCTAGTGAAGTTCCTGCTCCACCCGCTGAAGTTCCTTGCACAGCTTTGGTTGCTGAGCCTGTGCCGGGCGGTGCGAACCCCGTCTGCGATTCCCAATTGATCGAGGACACCCCACACAAGGCTAGACCTGCCTTGTCACCCGGAGGGAGTCCTGGAGTTGAAACTTGCCTTATATAAGTCTCAAGATGGTCGCCTGATGCAGTCTTGTGCCGCTTACTTGCTAGATTCTTGCTCGGGTTTGTTATTTGTGTCCATCCATTCAGGAGATTTTGTCAGTGAAGCCCGCAGAAGCACATGGCAATCCGGGTACGGCGAAGGCTACAGGATTGGCTGGTCAACTTGCGTCCATGGACCCGCGACCAGATGAATCGGCTACGCGATTAGCCCAACCTGGGCCATTTCCTCGGTCAAAGGTTTCAGGATCGGCGCATTATATTTGAGATTGGCCAGGGTTGGAGCCACATAACTCCTTTCCTTTGTATCCTGAACCAATGTCATTCGGTTCCTCGCCCGTTTTCGGAGGACTCCGTGCTTTTCCCATGCCGCGCAGCACGGTGTGAAATCAAGTAATGCCATGACACACGCACCGTACGTGGCCTTGAACCCCAACTGCGATGACAGCTTTGTGAATGCATGCTGGAATGTATATACCATGTATTGCACGCAGCTATGCAAGCCCCATAGAAGCTGGCAAAGAGCGGGGGGGTAGCACCTTGCGCCAGGCTCCGCATCACGGCGTCCATCAGCTGCCCTCGGGTCGACCTGTTGTGATCATTGGCCAACAGAAAAAAATTGGCCCGCAGAACACATGCCAGCTGGGCCCTTCGTGAAGTCTTCGAAGTAGAAGCACAGGAGAGCACATGAGCACAACGCTTGGTCGGGTCAACATATGGCTTCATCAGCTAGGGTCTAGAGTCTTTCGGGAATATTATAGCATGAACATGGGATTTCTGGGATACAGTGCTCGATCCTTCTTATAATGATCGGTATATTCCAAAGAACAGAAGCCCAAAAGCGAACTTCAAGTGCCCGCATCTAAAGCCTCCTTGCATATGTTAGACTACCCATGGGTTTAATCAATTCCAACCTCTAAGATCTGAATTAAACCACCATCCCAAGGCCTTCAAACCATGCTCCATTGAGCCTTTGCGAGACAGCAACCGGTGGATTCAGAGATACCTCCCTGAAGCCGCAAAGTCCTCCCTGAACCCCCAGAGTGCTTCAGGGACCTCTTGTTTCATACATCAGGGTGCCCAGTCAAATACAGGCGTTTGCCGATTCGCGAGCGTTTGGAGAACAGACCATTTATTTCCAGGCGTTCGCCTTCCCAGGTTAAACATATATATATATATAAAGGTGAGGGTGTGGGTATGTGGTCCTGTGCGCACGCAATATGTGGACAAATACTGTATAGATTCAAATTCTCAGGCGCATAAATTAACAAATAGCATATACAGAAGCAAACCGATCGCACGAGACAGGGGGAGAGTCAGAGCGAGAGAAGCAACAATATAGAGAGAAATCCCATGCAGGAGGACGGAAATGTATGCATTGATTGCCAAATGCTTGTAACAACTCCACGCTTGCTCGAAGAATGAGATTTAGCATTATCGCCTACTCTGGTACTTCCAGACCAGCTGATAACGAAACTTCAACGGGGTGGAACTGGGGCATGCTTACCTGGTGAAGTGCGTGTCTCGAGTATATGGAAGAAGTGTACGCGTGCCTTGGGAGCACACCTCATATATGTACACGACACATGTAAATGCACCCTGCGTAATTATCGATTCAACATGGGCATGTCGATGAAGAATCTTCTAACAAGACAAGCCGCCCAATCGAAACCATTTTGCCATGCATTCGACAATGCTGTGAAATCCTGCGCTTGGGTGCTCGCGTGCAGGAGATCAATCCGACTGGCGCACTCCGACTACCTGCGACCGTAGCCTTGCAAGGGATGAAAGGCTCGCAAGTCTGATGCAAGCCACGGGATTGCCATACCTACACCTGCCTTTGCTTGCCACCGTAAAGCCTGCAAAGCTTTAAATGCCACAATGCCATGCATCACATCCACATTCAGCCTACATCAAGAAATTGCTCGAAAACCCTGAATTCGAGGAAGGCGGCTGAGATGCGGTCCTTGCACGCCCCCCCTGAATGTGTATCGGGACAGTCGGACTTGTCCCAGAGCCTGGAATTATAGCGAAATATCGCGCAGTGCTTTACTTTAATTCAAGCTTGGAGCTGAAAACTGGCGGGATCGGGCTCGCTTCTGCAGACTTTCAGCTTTAGGTCTCAGCCATGTCCACTGCGCGACGCGGCACGTGCCCTGCATCTCCCAATGCTTCGGCTGGCTCATGCCGATCACCTGCATGCGTCAAGAAGACAACAAACCCGGCCCAGCGATCTGGTGATTCTGGTGCTCAATTAAAACACAGGCATGCTCTATGATCCCGGCGCAAATCTGCCGCTTTGCTGAAGGATCCAGGACCTCCCTGTGAGATCCTCTGGCAAGTAACATCCCGTGCTTGACCACCTGTACACCTACGTCGATCTAGGATGCTCGGGTCCTTACGTGCCTGCAGAAGCAAAAGCAAATGGACCTTTGAGCCGAATTTAAGCCAAGGAGGGCCCAAGAAGTTGTAAGTGAACAGGAACGGCTGGAGAAGCCTGTAGCTGCCCCGGAGGCACAGCGGAGGCCCATGTCTCCGCAGCAGCGCGGATCGCAGCGACGTTGTGCCTGGGCAAATCCGTAGCTTGTCTGGTCACTTCGTGTCACTTGGCTTATCGGCATATAAGCACAGCGATGCACAGCGCCTCGCAATCTGCCAGCTCGAACAATAACAGCGACATGCAGCCGGTGCAAGGCTGTGGGAACACAAGACTGTTGTGGCACCACAGCCTACAGATAAGACTCATGTCGCATCAGAAGACATACGACAATTCGAGCGCAGACTTGGAGACGAAATGAACGATTGCAGTCGCCTGTCTGTGGAACTTTTCCTGCTCCGAGACCGTGTGGGGGGCCCAATTAAGAACATAATGTCGATCAAAGGGCACAAAGGGCTCTCTCGCATACGAGCCTATCAGATCTGAAGGATGACAACGCGACGAGCAATTAGCCACAGCTTCACCAGGGCTACAAATCATGTTTGACGACGAGTAAGTGAGTCTGGGAGGGCATGCAGCATAAGGGAATCGGCATCACCGCGCTACCTGTGGTTCGTGTTTAGGGCCTGAAGCCGGAGACGAGATGCGCTGCCGTCTGAATGCTGAAGAGGACGCGGACGTCAGGTCCGCCAGAGAGGAATTCTGCTGCAGTCTCTGCCTCGTTGCCGTCTTGACTGCCCTCGTCCTGGCCCGGAGGAAGACGTGTAAGCGTCGGTCTGAGGATCCCAGCATGAGCCTACGATTGCTGTGCTGTAGAAGCCAGACGAAGAACAGTGCGAGCATCGAGCGTACGACCAAGGGAGCGACGTGAGCATTCCCAGAGACCAATCCACTCCATGCTTTCAACATGAATCAGGTCATGCCCGGATGTGGACCAGTCAGCCTTGAACTCGAATTCCCACCGAGTAATGCTTGCCTGGCCTCAGCGTCAGCCTGATCAACATCATCCTGCACGGCCATTTCCAAGCTCTTTGAACTCTTGTCGAAAATCCATGCTTGAGGAGACCTGCCTGCTGTCTCCTGCGCTCTGTGATAGCCGCCCACGTGAAAGGCAGTGCTAGCAGAAGCACGTAGCCCCGCCACAACAACCTGAGCTGGGAGGGAGAGGGAACGAGAGAGGGACCCACAGAGAGGGAGCGAGGGTGCGGAGTTAGTTGGTCGTTGGCTTTGAAACTTGAGCTCTCACTGTCGAAAGCAGAACAACGGACTGGTCCACAAGACCTCCATCTGGAATCATGCCCCGAAGATGGCAGGGCTTTTGCGCTTACCCCCTCCAACAATACCACAAGTAGAAGGTCTGCGCTGCGAGAGTTGGCTCTTGATGGCTATCTGCCGAACAAGTTAATTCATGCGCTGGAGTTGGGAAACCGAGGTACAACAATCCGACATGCAAACTGTGGTCAATGGCCCTCGCGCTACAAACACGACATTCCATGGTCCCCAACAGGCTCGGTTCGCAGTCATGTCAGCCATCAGATTGGATTTATATCTCAACAATCAACATGCGACGTAACACGGGCCTTGCCTCAACGAGCCTGTAACCACCGGGAAATCTTGTGCGAAGCTGCCGAGGAACATGGAATCACCCGAAATTTGGGTGAGGAGGCTTCCTGGACTTAGACAGTTTCCGTACCTGCAGCGCAGGAGCTTGGCAGAAGAAACCAGAAGCCTACGCCAGGATTACAGTTCCCCTCGCTCCGAAAGACGACACAATATTGGGACCTTTTTGTTGAAGAACCAGCCTCAGCCTCAGCCTACTCTGAACACAGATACTCTGGCCAGGCAGGTTCTGTCAGGAGCCATCCCGGGTTTGACGTTCGCTTCTCGTAGAACGCACTAGAAAGAGTCAGACTTCAACTACCGAGTCTGTACGTGTGTGACATCATGTGTGCCCTAAGCCCACAGACAGCACTACATTTGACATGGCGTTGGGCACCGCGGTCCCCATGGGCTGACTGCATTCCAAGTCTCGAACTCCCTTTCTGGGGCGATTGATGGGAAACTGCTCGAGCCGATCCGGCCGGGGAAACAACAGTGGAGCTTCCAAGGAATCGTATCCCTCTTTCACGTGTGCGCCACCGAATGGCACTCTTTATAGATCGAAGATGATCGAAGTGCACGATTCGAGTCTGCATGGGACTTGTGACTAACGATTATTGCTCACATGTGATCACTAGATATGGCGGGTCAATGCAATTCTTGGGCCCCTCGTAGGGACCTACGACCCTGAGAGACTGCTGCACATCCCCTGGAGCAGAAATAAGTCGATGGGTCATAAAAATGACAAGCTTCTTATGTGCCCTTCTGTTTTTGGTGCGACTTTGTAGCTGCAGCGACTGCGGCTGCCACTGCTACTACTGCGACAATCTTGAGTGGTGCAGGGGAACATTATCTAATGCATACACTGGGCTCCAGAACACTCTTGGACATGCTGAGCTGTAGTGGGAGTCGGCCATGCATGCAACAGGCGCTCGACCCCTTGAGATCGCGACTGCCTGAGAATCTGCTGGGCCTCCTCCCGTGCCTGTCATTGGAGTGCCTTTAGACTTTAGACTTCTGTGATACTGAAAGCATGTGAAGGCGCTGTGCCCAGAAATTTGAAGGATTCCTTGCCTCAGTTCAGAAAAAAATGGGCATGAATGTGTACTGAAAACACGGGCAGTGAAGAGCCCATGCAATGCATGTTTAGCTGGTCAGTCGCCATGGTGCGCTTCGGTGAACGTGTTGCAAGACTCCAAGTTCAGCTGCAGTCGCCATGGTCGCTTCGCGGAATTTGTTGCAAAACCCCAAACCCATGCGAAACGTCGCTACAGAACCGCCCAGAATAAGCCTTCTCACCGCTACATCGGGAGCCAAGGTTCTGCCTATCATTTAATCTCCCAGGCAACTGAGATCAGAAACCTACAGGCGCATTGGACACTGGAAGGTTGACCACTAGCCAATTCTCTCCTAACAGCATTCCCTGCCTGGTCTCGCGCCGCCTCCGAGCTCCATACCTCGCACAGTGCGAGGCTTGACTGCTTCTGGCCGCGCAACTAGCCGCTTATGCACTCACGTGGCCTGATGGGCTACGACCGTCAAAGCCACCACTAGTGCAGCGGACCCTGCTGCAGGCAAAGGGGTGCCATGTGAACAGATCCACAAGGACCAGAATTGGGTAGTGTAGTACCCTCCAGGAGTGAACATAAGTGGCGACGACAAGACTTCTAACAGAGGTCATCGAGTTCACCATTCCTGGTCTGCCACTTAAGTTCTGCTTGAACGTCTTGCATGACGACGCAGCTCGCCCTTGTCCTAGGCTGAGCTCTACGAGCAAAAGAACAACATGCAGAGCTGAAACCCTCTCGCGCTGACTTAATACAAGCACTTGCTTGGCAAGGCACACATTCGCCCAGCGGGCCCTTGCCGACCTTATTGCCATCAGGGTTATTTCTGATCTGCGCGATTTCAAAGCATACACAGTAAACGAACCAGGATATGTACATATGTTGCATATACATGTGTGTGTTGTTGTGTGTGCATATACAGACACAACATATATACGCAATCCCAATCACACGTGTCTGTGTCATTCTTGCTGCTGCTCAGGCATGAAGGCATGTGGGCGTGGGATTGTGCTTCGGGCGTGGGGTTGTCTTCTTGTGCCAACAAGTCAATGCTTGAAGAAGTTGGATCTGGGATGATCTAGGTAGCAACTATGCAAGTATAGGCGCCCAGTCGTCTTAATTACGCGCCTGGACCCAAAAGCGGCGCGTCAACCTTCGCAAACTTTCGGGTTTCGAGGCGCTGAGGGGGAGGCATGAAGGGCCGCCTCCTTTCTCAAGCGCACAGCAGGACCTCAGCAACTGCGGTTGGACTATGTAGCGTGGGTGAGTCAAGAGGAGCAGAGTCGAGACAGTGGCCCCGAAGGACAGAATCGGAGCATCATGAAGGCATGGTATTTGTACCCTGGGAGCTCATGATCTTCATGCATGTCCTGGCGACTTGGGATGGACTTGGGTGATCCCGGTCAAGGAAAGAATTGTCGCCCCCTTGTCTCTGCCGTCAGGTAGTATTTCGAGTACGGCACATCACGTAGACGTAAGTCGGTCTATGGAAACAT
The DNA here is from genome assembly GCA_905221635.1 of Symbiodinium sp. CCMP2456. NCBI lineage: Eukaryota > Dinophyceae > Suessiales > Symbiodiniaceae > Symbiodinium > Symbiodinium sp. CCMP2456. The sequence continues at coordinate 140,188 of CAJNDV010002225.1, forward strand.
GTGCAGAGCCCCTCTGGCAACCTTAGAAAGAACCTAGGTGTGCCATTCCTGTGCCTGTATCATCCTGAGCACAAAGCATCACAAAGCCGCCACACAAGAGTTACGCAAGAAGAGAAGCTGAGCTCAGCACCCTCCGTGCCTGGTGCAAGGCTTAGGCCCCATGTGTCCCAACAGACGGCATCAAAACTTCGTGAACTCAAATACTGAAAAACTGCATGTATGTACTCACGAAGCAATCCGGGGAACGCTTTAATTATGAGGCATGCAGCTTACTCTGGTAGCCTAGGCCCACGTACAGAAATTCGCACCCATTTTGGCGAAGGCCCCTGAGCAGCCCTCCACGCAGTGACTGTAGACCCCACTTTAGAATTCACTGAACATCTGGAGGACAATGCGGTGACCACAAGATTTTTCCGTGAAGCTTCATGTCGGGCAAGTGTCTTGAAAGACTCGCTGAAACAACTCCCAGCCGAATCCGTGACTTAGAGGGCTATGAGTGGGCCACACTCTATATAAACTGTTGGAGCATGGTGGGAACAGGCATTGAAAGCGAATGTTTTTCAGCCAAGCATACGGTCACATTGCTGCCTGCTGCTAAAAGCAAACTGGCATGCTAGCATGAAGACCACACATCCAAGGAGCCGGTGTGATGTGCCAACCAACTAATGCAGAAGGTGCAGGCCAAACTCTAGCATATGTCCCGGATGCACCCCAGATAGTGAAAAGACAAGCTTGCAAGATGTTGAAATATTCCAAACATTGTGCGGTTCCGGACATGTTACAACTGGAAACCTACCTGACTTGTGGCAACCAGGCCCATGCAATCCAAGCAGTCTACCGCAAGTGTCTGTAAACCCTGAGAAGTAGCTGGAAATAAAATCCACTCATGCTCGGACACAGCAGCATAATCTTTGCCTTGTCCTGGGCATGTCGCAGGCACCTCTGGCACCGACAGCTCGGGACGCAAGTACTCAGGATTTCATGTGCACGCTGATCAAGCTTCAGTCTCAACATATAGCGAGGAAGCCAATTGGTGTCAATACGCTTGGTTGACAACGAAATCCGTTGACACGGATGCGCAGCCGAATCTGGGTCCTCCCACCATAAAGTCCAGGTCATTGACGACTTCCGAAAGCGCGAGCCTTGTGCGTGCCTGTGGGCAGGAAGCCTTTTCTCATGATATGCCTACGATTCCAATTGCCAGCAACAGCTAAGATGGCACAATCTGCCAGGCTTTAACCCGAATCATGTTCTGTCCTGCAGCTTGGCTGAGACCCAGTGGACTGCAACCACGAAACACGGTAGCTGGGCGGCTTGGCAGCTGCTGCGTGGCGTGGTTAGTTTGAATTTTCCCTCTCACATAGTTTGTTTTCGACTGAGAGGTTGGCAAGCCCAAGTGCAAAATGTTTGGGTTCTACACGGACGTAAGACTGAAGAACCAACGAGTTCTGTAATGAACAAGGCTTGCAATGCATTTCTTGAGGCTGTGGACCTTGGACAATGAAGAAAAGTGGCTCGGTGTCTAACCCCATAACCAAAAACGCCGCGGAACGTGCAAACTCAAAACTCTTGCAAAAAGTGCATCCTGTTTTCTTGTAGTCGAGCGCCCCACGCTGTCGTCTGCATAATTTGCAGGAGTCGAGGTGACACAACATCTTCAGCCAAGCCAAGCTTTCTGTATCCCGCTCGAGATGGCCAACATGACGCAAGCAGACCTGATAGGTTTGCTGATGCTTCCCGAAAACTGTCCACAAACTGGTCTGCAATCGGGCCCTCGTTGACACATGTACAGCCACAGAAAGCTCAGCACGGCAGAAAGCTGAACAGTGATCTACCGGCACCGCGCGTGCCAGCGACTGCGGGTCCAGGCAACATAATATGCGGTTCGCATCTAGGAAACAATGAGAGGACGTGGTATTCACAGAGTGTCTCAACCTGGTTGTCTGGACGCATTGGGCGATCATGTCGTTTCAACTTGAGGAGGCTCGTAAAGCTTCCAGTGCTCCGTCAGCTGCTGCACCTCTCAGGAACGCGTTCATGTCTCACATCGGCTGATTGGTTCGAGACAGGGTTAACGGCTGGCGTCATGTTGCGCAGTCTCCGTGAGATGTGTTGTTGCAACACTTGGTGCTTGCAGCACGGTTGCAGCACACAACCAGTGACAGTGCCGGAGCTCCCCCAGTTGGCTAGCAGCTAGCATCCTCCACGCAGCCCAAGGCAACCCTGTCTACTTGCCCACACCCTCATCCCAGGTTCTCAGAAGATCCGACGAGGCGCGTCTTTGTGTTTTCCTTGACAGATAGCCAGCCCGGCCTGCGGCAATCGAAGGCGATGCAAGGACCCGATGCGTGCAAACAAAGAGACAAACACAAACAAACACAAACACATGCACACACAAACGAACAAACAAGCAAGCACACAAACAAATAAAAACAAACGAAAACATATTCAAACAAAGGTAATTACACCTTAACAAAGAAAGAAACACATAAGCGCACAAACAAACAAACGAGCCAAGAAACAACGATAGACAAACAGGCAGGCAGGCACGCAGGCAGGCAAGCAAACAGAAACGTTCGGACTTCAAACAGTTCGCAGCAAGTGCATGTGCATTATGTGTGTAGGTGCAAGCATGATCATGCATGCACCTAGACACGCTCGATAAGTGAACAAATCCACGGAGATATTATCGATATGTAGGGTCAGAAACGTCTACCACTATGTGTGTACGTGCCTGGCTTTTACCGTAGAGATGCGCAAAATATTTTCGACATACAGGCCATGTACAACATATATTCCTCCCTGTTCCTCCTGTACAAGCATGAACGAAATATGATCGAGCATGACAATGAACGAATTCCAAATTCAGATTCATGGGTACTTACGAATGGCTCAAAGTGTGTATGGTTGCGCAAACAAGCACGTTCGTGCTTCATGTGTGTGCATGCCCCGGTCTGCACTTTCGTGTGCCTCGTGTAGGAAGGTCACCTGGCCTCTCTGACAAAGCTTTTATTTTCGTAGAGGATCGTGCTGGCTCCATGGGCTGGATAGGCAGATGGCGGGAAGCCTGGGACTATGTATTCCAGAGGAGGGGAGGCCCAGTCCGGCCTTGTCGTCTGTCAAGGCTCCCAACTTCCAGAGGCCGTAGTGACCACTCCAGAACACATGAGCATCCTGAGATTCGCGAGCTTGTGCCAGGGTTTCTTGGGCAAGGCTGCCAATCGCTTTAAATTGCTGCAGTATCGGTGGTCGTTCGATTCGTTCCTTGCGTTTCCTTCTCGGGGGGGGCGAGCTGCTGAGAGTGCTGACTTGATTACAATGCGCCGAACGCGGCTTGAGCTTGAAACCTGCACATCTGGTACATCAAAGTCGAAGTCGCCGCCAGGACCGCTAAACTGACAGTCAAAATAATTTGGATTCTTGCGCAGCTGCCCGATGTATAGAAAGGTTCCAAGTCCGAGGTCGTCTCTATCGGCAAAATCCGATTTCATGCTTCGGTCCACTAACGACTAGCATGGAGCAGGGCTTTGTTAGTTCAGTGCCTTGCTTTTGCATCTGGCCTCCAAGGAAGTTAGCTTCTGTATCTCCTTGTCTAATTCCGCTGTAACATATGCCTGAGCTTCCTAGCCGGCACGGTGTGCCCTCTCTAGGAGTAAGCCCAAGGAGCGCTGCACACGGGCCTTCCCCCAATAAGTCTGACGTGCTGGTAACCTTGGAGAAGCTTCTCAAGACCAACCGGACTGGTGCAGAAGGGGGGAGCTCCAGCCTTTAAGGGAGTGGGCTCGGGAACGGCAGGTAGTCGTTAAAATATTGAAACTGTGTACGGAATTCATTGGAGATGCACTGGCCTTTGGGAATCGAAGCTCTCTGAGCAGTCTTCAGTAAAATGGAGCTACAACAGGTAACTAGCACGAAGGCAGCAAAGCCTACCATAGAACAAACAAACAAAACAGTCGCGACCAGGACAACGGCCGTGACCCATGTCTCGACCATGCGACAGCAAACAAGCAACAGCAGAAGCAGCGGCAGGAGCTGCAGAGGCGAAAACGAAAAGGGGTATGGCAACTGTGACTTTCAGGCTTGAAGCTGTAAACAAATTTCACCGCACGGTGACTGTAAGGAAGCGCCCTGCCAAGTTGCAGGACCGATCGGCCACCTCAAAGGGCTTCCTGAAATACCTGGGTTTGTTGGCTTCTCTCCGAGCCTACGACCTTTCACTCAAGGTACATAGCTGCAGCTCGATTCTGGCAGCCACGACGCCATCCCGCCATAGCATTAATCAGCTTCGATCCAGCAGCCTCGGCAAGTGTGTTGAGCCTTAGCCATAGTTCTTAGACAGGCCTGTGCGTGGCTTCTCAAGGTAACTCTGAAACCTGTTTCTCCTCAACTTTGCAGAAGCATCAACTAATGAGGAGAACGGACAGAATGTGTTGCCGCAGGCCAGAAGAAGCTGCCATTGATGGTGTGACATCTCACACGGGATGGTGAAACAACTGGCGCTTGTTGACTTATTGCTTGCTGAAGCCTAGAGAACCGATAGTGCCAAGGCGAATTCACCTGAGGACTTTGGGCAGCAACGACTAGCAGCTAGGACCAACCAGGTCCTTCTACGACATGTGTAACATCGTGACCATCTCTCCGCCATTCTCTGCCGTTCTGTTTGGAGAGTAATACTCCTTCGATCAAGCGGGCGGAACAACAACCCTGCAAATACGATGTATTCCCTCAAACATATCATTCTTGATCGGCCTTCTTGAAGGTGCCCCGCATATAGAGGATCTGCGTGGTCTCGGGAAATCCCCTTGGTGGCATCTCCGCTTGCCCTTATGAGTCGCCCGAAGCGCACTAGTTCACACCACGTCAAAACCGCTTTTAATAACCCTAGATAGCCAACAGTGTTGACAACGAAACCTGTCGGATTTTTACGAGTGCACCGCACCAGCAGCGTTTGTGGCCATCCCATCAAAATGACACTGAACTGACAGTGCCTTTGAGAGAGACAGTTGCGGCCATGCATCCGTTGGATCAGCAGCTTCAGGAGCTTTTGAGCCTCCAGGAAGGTGGTCATGTTTGCCAGGAGGTTCGTGGATTTAGGAACCTTCATATACTACGTCATGAATATTGAATAAATAGAACAATCTACGTGCAAATTTCTCTTCGGCACAAGACAACACCCTCTTCACTCAAATGCTGAACTGCTGACTGTGTTGCAAGCCAACTCTCGGCAGGTCATGTGGTTACTGTTATAGCAACAAGCATCATTCATCATCATCAACCTCATCAGTATCATTACCGATGACAAGAACGACTCCTCCGATGCCACTGTAAGCGCGAACGAACACCTCTGTGACAACCGGTCGCCGCTTCACATAACCGTAAACCACTACAGCAGCACGCTTGCTTCCGTTCGGCACTCGGAGATTCGCGGCCCCAATCAAGCCCATGCCCAGATATGCCCAGCATGGTTGAATCTCTTCCTTTTCCAAAACCCGGAAGCGTGTCAGTGTTCAGCAACAACACATCCGGCCTCTTTCTGGAGAGTTGGCCCGTCCGGCAGCCTTTCTTGCTCCATCCTGGAGGCGCTAACTTCTGATTTGCAGTTCGAAGTTGGCCAGAAGACTGAGATGCCGCAATCTTTGATTTAGATATTGGTACAACCGACGTTTGAAGTTGGCCAGATCAAGACGCTGATATGTAGAGACTCAGAGCAGCATGTAGCTCTGTGCGGGCACCCCAAGCATGGCTGATGTGGAAAATACTTTCAGAGGGCCGATGCAACTTCACACCGAGAGTCGCTTTCTCGGTCATCTTGGAAACGTCGAAGAGCTTGAGATGGCTGGTCTCTCTATAGTGGGCATAGTCCACCATCTTCAACTGAGGGCGAGCACCAATTGAGGAATTCCCCTGTAACAACACCTTTGTCATATATGTGTGATACAGACATCATATATATATATATATTTCTATACACAGAGAGACATAGACTCTGCAACTAGATAGGTAGATCGATAGAGAGCGAGAGAGAGAGAGATAGAAAGATGGAGAAAGAGCTAAGTAGATAGATCGAGAGATAGAGAGAGACAGAGACTCGAGATGAATAGATAGAGAGAGAGAGAGAGCGACAGAAAGAGAGAGAGAGAGAGAGCCGGAGAGATGGATAGATAGATAGCAGGATAGATAGATAGATAGATAGATAGATAGAGAGAGAGAGAGAGAGATGGATAGATGGAGAAAGGGATAGGTAAACAGATGGAGAGACAGAGAGACAGAGCTAGATAGATAGAGACAGATAGATAGATAGATAGATAGATAGATAGATAGATAGAGAAAGAGAGATAGAAAGACACATAGATACACAGATACATATATCGGTAGAAGGCTAGAGAAATACATGCAGAAAGCTCTCAGTGTTACAGCATGTTCGATAAGTCGAGGCTTGAGCGCAGATTTTACACAATTGGATCTAAAAGCTTGCGCCACTTCATGGAGTGGGAATAGGCACAGCTGTCCCTGTCAGCATGCCTGCCCGTAAGGCGCTGAGCAACAGCACAAGATCCAACACAAAGGCCCTCCCAACCCGAAGCCTGCACACTACCTAACACACCTTCCAAGCTTTCAGAAGTAAGGCCTTCCATGAGAACCGCGGCGATCAAGAATGCTGACTTTGCCCCCAGCCTGCTTCTTTCGCTTCCTGGGCTTCCTCAGAGCTTATGGCTTATGGCTGAGAAACGTCCTGAAGTTTCTCACTTCTCTCCATCACTCAGGAAGGTCTTGCTCCCGAATGCAAGCAGGAATTCTTGCCCCCGAGCCAAGTGGAAGCCTGAAGCCTTCCATGACCCTGAAACTCGTTTCCAATGCAGACCCGGCACTCCTTTTCAGGCTGCTTTTGCTCCCGCGTCCACTCTTCTACTTGATTCTGCCGCCTCTATGCGAGACCAGCAGAACAGTACTTGCATCAAAGCGCTCTCTCAAACTTCACAAGTCCTTTGCTGATTTTCGGCTCAGACACTCGCAAAACGCAGGCATGGCAATAAGTGTCCGAGGTTTCTACGACGTGGACGTGCTGGGGATTTTAAGGTGTTCCGGAGATGTAGTGGGTTGACACGGTCAAGTGCCGGCGAGCGATGGATGTCCGCGAAGCAGGAAGGGGAGCGACATCCTCGATGTGGATGCAGTAGCAGAGGCTGGGCAAAGATGCAGTTTCTGCTCGAATCTGGCTTATTTTGGCTGAGAATCCGTTGTGGTGCTAGCCGCAGATTGCTCGTCCCTTGAGGTTGGAAACCAATGGCCATCTGCAAGCCCACCGCTCGTGCCAAACACAAGCTCTTAGTCTTAGTCTTCCTCACGACAGGATATTGACTCCAAAGCGGACGCAGAGTATACATATTTTGTTGAATGATACTTTTTTGTCTTAGGGATTTTGTACGACGACGACGACTACTACGACGACGACTACGACCACGAGCACGACCACTACAACAACTACTGCTACTACTACTACTACTACTACTACTACTACTACTACTCCTACTGCTACTACGACTACTACTACTACTCCTACTGCTACTACTACTCTTACTACTACTACTACTACTACTACTACTACTACTACTATTACTACGACGACTACGACTACGACTACGACGACGACGACGACGACGACGACCAAGACCACGACCACGACCACCACCACTGCCACTACGACTACTACTACTACTACTACTACTACTACTACTAGTGCTAGTACTAAGTACTACTAGTATTGCCACATTTCCGGCAAGTCCTTTGTCTCTTCAAGTGTCGAAGCAGCACCGCAAAGCAAAAACACACACACACACACACACATCCCAAATTAGTTCTAAAGCCCTTGCTATCTGCCTCGCCTGGCGGCGTTGATGACTCTGCCATTCCTGGGTCGCACGGCGACATCTGCACGCACGAGGCGGCAGCTCCTATTGAGAGCCAAAACTTGCTTGTGCAACTTTTAAGCTCCCCAACTTCCGAAGACCAATGGAAGACTCTTCGAAGCTGGGATTCTCGTCGGTGGCCTGGGAATTGCGAGCCGCATCGAAGTCTGGAAATGTATCCTGCAGCCGAGGCAAAGGCTGCAAACATGCTCTCTGCTACAGCACAGGCGAGAAGGCTGAATTCATGATTTCACATGCTGCATGACACACATGACGGCTTCGTCAAGGACCTGCGCCAGAATTCATGCTTTCTGCAGCTTCCGGCCTGCTTGCCCTGTTCCATCAGCATTCCGAAGTGTGCCTGTAGTCGGTCAGGGTCGCGCTGTGAAAGACTGAGTGCTTTCCCTCTTGGAGAAATTCCGGCGCTTGCAACTTGGCGGGCCTTACCTCGATGGGACTTTCCGAGCCCTGCCGTGAAGACCCTGACCAAAGCTTCACCACAAAGAAGCGCCAATAAATTTTCCGATGTCCCTTGAACTTGTTAAACAGACCTCGATGTCTTTGAGAAGCTTCCAGGTTTTGCCGTCTGGGTCCTAAGCTGCAGCTGTGGATGCAGAGGGCCAGGAAATGTTCTCCCTCTGCTTCAGGCTCACTCTGTAAGGCACGACTTCCAAGCTGGGATAAACACTTGGAGTAGGCCGGTGAATGTCACCACAATCTGGCTGCTTTAATCGAGAAACGACCACGTAGCCAATGAACAACAATTAGTGTCCAAGCTTCGTAGTAGGCAGAGCAGAGTTGTCCGCAGCCCTCAAGATGCTTCGCCTCACCGCTCCAGCCTCGACTTTCAACCGTCACCGATCTTGCACCACGGCTTTTATCACGCATGCTTCAGATTCAAAGGTCTATGCTAGTTTCACTGGGATGGGCCTGCCGATGGCAATTTATCGGTTTGGCCCGACTGAGGTCTACAGGTTTCCTTGCTTCGCTGTTTATCTCATGCTAGGGCTTTCTTTGCATCCCAAGGATGGAAAATCGAGGCACTGAACCCCTTTCCATGCAATTGTTACATGAAGCATTCTACTCCTGCAAGCAAAAGATAAGACTCACAAGAATTTCTAATCTCTACCCTGGACACATCCATTGCATCACTCTAAAGAACACAGAAATGCTGTGGTGGTGTTGTAGCGAGTTGAACCGAAGGTTTCCGAGGAAGAAGCTCTAGCATCCGCCACAGCCAGACGAGCGACCCGGCAAAGCCATGACGACTGATCCAGTAAGGGCACCGTACGCAGCACGAAAATTTTCGATGTACCTGAGATACCCCATGCGTTTGATGCAGCGCATGGCCATGGGCTTTAGCTTGGAAGATCTATCCTCAGAGTTACATACTCAAGTTCGTGTTCTCGTCAGATCACATTCGCGATCTGGCTTCGCAATTGAGGGAAGAAGCTAACTTAATTCAACCAACATAGCTGGGCCGGTGCTCTAGTTTGTGCTGCATGCATCCCTGGAAACACACTATCTACGCTGGCACACCTGATCCGCCGCAAGCCACTTCGTCTATGAGTGCCAACCGACAAATGCAGAACTTGCTCTGTTGGCGATGCCGCTTCAGGCATCAAGGATAAGCGAACACAGTGATGCAACCCTAAGTAAAGTTCGTCTGGCGCTGATTGCCTCCTTGCGTCATTGATTAGGCGGCGCACAGGTTGAATTCCTGTCCGGCCACTTGGACTCCTGTCCCTAGACCCGAGACTGCACGACAGGAGCCCTTGCTGCTGGCTTGAATGAGCAGCCTGAAAGTATTTCCCTGCCGAGGTTCTCTTCACGTTTTTGCTTCTTCCTTCGCAAAGCGAGTGGTATGCTGACGGCTCGCGGCGAAAGCCAATCATTGTGCAGAGGTGGTCCTAGAAGGGCCATCTTGAACAACTACAGAAGGCCCACACACTTCGTTCCGGGTGGCATCTCTTTGTTCTTTTCCGATTCTTCTTTTCGGCGTTGGGCCTGCACTGAAGCGAGCTGTGTAACGGAATTCGTCAGACCGTCAGAAGCCAAGACGACGACAGTTGTTGATGCAACTCCGCGCCTTCTCTCGCTCGTTCTTGTCTTTCATTTCTTGGTACTGCGCCGTAAGATCTTCGCCGGTGTCTTCCAGATGCCTCTACTCGGAGATGCTCAGGACATGCTCCCCATCATTCATAGAAGCAACTCATGAGTCTTCGGCTGAAACATGCGGTCTCTTAAACGGCAGCCATGACTTGCATGTCCTAGCAAAGACATATCTGTTGCTGTTCTTGATGGCGCGATAATAAAGTATGTTACTTTGAGCTGCTTCTGCCCGCGATGCCTCGTACAATGAGCGCAGTGATACAATGAGATGGCAACTCAACACAAGCCCCGCAGTAAGACTCAGGTCTTGCAATAGCTTGCAGGAGGTGTCTCTTTCGTCGGGAGGCTTTTGCAGAACCTGGTTGATTGTGCAGCAGATTGAACCGCCACCGCTGACTTTCTGGAAGCGGATATATGTCCTTGGTACACAGAGGCACGCAGGTCTCGACCCTGCAGGCGAAGCTGTCCTGGCCCTGCCCGTCAACACAAGAAGCACTCACACACCCTAGCAAGTTGGTCTGAAACACTTGCCGACGCTGCCGCCGGTTTTGTATGCCTTCCTCAGCTTCGTCAAGCAAGGTCTGACCACACCTACCTCCACAAGACAGTATCTCGTGCTACTGTCACCGAGCTCCTCTCGCAGCCTGTAGGTACTCAGGAGACCAACGCAAAGCATTCAACATATTCCAGCTATCTCAGAGGCGAAATGGCAAATCATTTGCAGATCAACTCATGACTGTCGGATCGGAACCATGCAGTCGGTGCCAAGAACGAGCTTGGAGCATGCATACAATGCTGCAGCTGCCGGATCGATCCATCATGATTTTTATTCTTTTTGTCATCGAATCTCGTGCACTGCGATTCTGCCATCAAGCCGTTCAAACCAGTACTCCGAAATCCTGGAAGGCACAAGATCAAAAGTCTTGGACCGTGGTGCTCCACTTGCTCCCATCCGGCCGGCAGGTATGTGTCTGGATCCAGCTTGCCATTGGTGGCTTTCGGTCGCTTCCTTGGCAGTTGGGGGGTGCCCGTCGCGAAAAGCCTGCTGTTCCTCAACTGTGTGTGTTTCAACCACATACTGTCGGCACGTTGGCTTGGACTTCTAACCACTGTGGGAGATGTCGCAGGTGCACATTGACTTGACCGCAAACAGTATCGCGAGGGCTTGACTTGCGAAAGGTCCATGCGCCAATTTCCTCATGAACCCTGCGTACACCTACCAAACCTCTACTTCTTGCACAAGCTTTCTGTATGTATGTACAGTATGTAAGATGTTCAGAACATGCATATGGGTGGTGCGCGCAGTCGACGCACTTCTGTGGCAACCTCTAATTCAGCTCTAAGGCGCTTCGACGGCTTGGACTCTCTGGGTTGCTTTGCAGGCTCTTCTTTGACCTCGGCCATGATGAAGAAAACAGAAGACAGGCTCAGGCACTGAAGTCTGGCATGGATGGCAGATCAGAGCCCCTTGAGCGCGCAATGCAGACTTGTATTCTATCAACCTACCCGCGAAACTTCGCAGACAACTGGCACTCATGCGGCAATACTTGTTCGGCATTGGCTCGTTTCTTGCAGGGCCTCCCTGAGCATGGAGGAACTTCAAGACTGAGCCAATGTCGGCCAGCGCTACCTCCAGTGCCTTGGGACGAAGAATCCCGAAGACCCAGACTGAGGCCCAAGCCTTCACCTTGGCAGCGGCTTTTGGCGCAGCCTCCGCCTGCACATGCGATCCAACGCTCTGCGGCTGAGGCCTAGCGAAGCGCTGGTCCTTGCTCCTTTGTCTGTGACCCAATACTCCCATCCATTTCTCGTCGGCGGCAAGGGCGGATGTGACCCCGGTCCACCGTCTCGGGCTGAAGTGCTTCCATAGCACATACTGCGAGTCGACCATTGATTGGGCATCACCGTGGCACCAACTTTCTGCCGTACATAGTATGAAACAAAGGTTACTCGGACTCCGAACTATTCCATCCTTGCGACCTCATCAAGTTTGACATGTTCTGCACCTATTGTGTCCTTCGACTACAAGCGAAGCACGAGGTCTTTACGACAACGGATCTCAAGTACATGTACCTGCCAGACTGCATCAGAGAGAGACAGACGTTTGATCTGACTGTCTCCTGTCAGGAGGCCACCTACATGTCCGAATTCGCGAGGCGGAGGCATTCGACCTATCTCAGACCTCGACTCGAGGTGCACGCACGCACACACACACACACACTCACACTCAAAGCATCTCAAAGCTCAGGGTTCCTGGGCGTGGTAAGACAGCCCACGCGACGTGGCAACACAGCAAGCTCGATTGCAACAAGCCCAAGTGTCCGGTAAATGTATCGTAACTATGTTTGACTGGCGAATGGATGTGGGCACGAGGCTCGCTTCACAGCAGCACTCCATCTCTCAGTACTTGGCAGTAACCGCAAGCCTCCCTGAATGGGAGAGTGCGCAACTTGCAACTGTCACAATTTCTCACCATTCCGATTCCTACAGTATTACTACTGCTTTTGCGACCAGTAGTGCTATTGCTATTACTATTGCGCTTGCTGCTGCAATTCATTACTATTACTACTAGTTCCGGTACTGGTACGAGTACCTTCTAGTGCTAGTATTTTGCTTTCTGTTAAGGCCCATGGGAGGGGGGGGCTGGGCAAGAGGAAACGAAGACCCTATCCAAGATGGGACATGTTCTGCCGGCCTTGGCTTTGGCCTTGGGCGCTTTTGCTTTGGCGCTCTTCCTGTAAGCTCGCCGCCGCAGGGAATGGGGCTCGAGACTGGGTTTCCATCTGCTTCGATAGAACTTATCAGTGGCTGGGTTGTAAATCACCCCTCGTGACGAAAGCACCGTCCGTTTGGACCTCCGGTCCGGACCATCTTCGAGGCGGCCAACAAAAACACACAAACACGACGAGCTAGGGCGGCTGGGTGTCAGGAGTGCTTCCAAGCGCATCCAAGGCTCGCGCTTTCAGGATTGCGGATCGCCATGCTCTGCTGCGTCAGTTTCTCCACATCTTCGCCAGTCACGTCGCACACGAGCTTCATGAGCTTCCTAATGCTGTCAGCTTTTTTCCCCAGGAACTCATTCTCGAAGAATTGCTGCATCTCTCCCGCTTTGGAGCCGGTCCTTGACGAATGGTGCCTATTTATACGTATGGAGCTGACGAAGCACAAGGAGGATCCCCTTGTATGTGCGTCTGTGTGTCTGTCTCTAGGTAGGTTTGTACGTAAGTGCATGTATGTCTGTATCCATGACTGTATCTTTGCATGTATGTATGTATGCAAGTATTGATCCAGGTATGTATGTAGAAAGACTTGGTGGCATGTTGGGTGTAGCCAGTGCTGCTGCTGCTTCTGCTGCTACCACTACTACCACCCCACGCTGGAACCACCACCACGACTGCCACTCCTCCTCCTCTTAATACTACTACTGCTACTGCGACTGTTACTCACTGCCACTACTGCTGCTGCTACTACTACTACTACTCCTGCTGCTGCTGCTGCTGCTGCTGCTACTACGACTACCACTACCACTACCACTACTACTACGACTACTAGTAC
>CAJNDV010002225.1:166940-211520 GCA_905221635.1 Symbiodinium sp. CCMP2456
CTACTACTACTACTATACTGCTACCACCACAACTCCACTGCCCCTACCCCTACCCTTACGACGACGACGACGACTACAACTACAATTTCAACTACAACAACTACTACCACCACTACGACGACTACGACGACTACGACTCCGAGGACGACGATTGCTACTTCGAGATAGGCTCCTGCGACTAGGGCTACAACGCCGACGACGACTACCACTAGGACTACAACTACTCGACAAGCAACTTGTCACTGTTGACAGGTTCGTAGCTCAAAAGCAACGCTTTTTTGGATAGTGCTACGGAACACGTTTTGGTCCATAAGTTAACAAGTACGCCTTGCATTCAGCAGGTGTGCTCGCTCACCGTAGCAGCTCGACACACTGAAAACTCTGACATACATTCCGAGCAAAAGCAGACGTTGTCTCCAGGCCGCCCCGCAAGCGGCACTTCGCCAGAGATTCCGGAGGTCCTGCTGGTGCAGAAGCTGGCGCTTGCTGGCCTGGTCAGGGCTACGGTGAAGCTGGCACGATGGCGGGCAATGAGCCGCAGAGGGCGCTGTGTTGTGGATGAAAAGCTATTAGATTCTCCGTGTCCGTCCCCCTTTTGTAGGGACATCTTCGGTCGGTGCAACTGCGGCAGAAGTGGAGCCAGGTCACCTCTGCTGCCAGGCCGTTGACCACGAGCCAGGTGATGACATCCACCAGCACGAGCTGTGCCCAGGCCTCGGAGCTCCCGCACGAACATGCAGAAAGTCTTCCGCTGCTGGCACCCAGGCTCGTACTATCTCCAGCTTCCTAGGTCCTAATTTCAACAACGAGTCGCACTGCACGACCCGCAGCACATAGTCGAACTATATCAAACTCTTGCGTGTTCTTGTAGATCCAGTGGAGGTGATCCACGGCTGTTTCGATGCCGGTGCCCGTATGTGCACGTGGGCGTGCAGAATAATTATCGATGTTGCCTGCGATGCCAAGTGCCCAACGCTCCCTGAACAAAACCAGACCCTCACTGCATCCCTTTTTCACCTTGGCTCTGCTGCCCTGCTGCCTCCTTCTTCTTGAGGTCGGCGAGACTTCTCGATCGTGCCTCCGAGGCCAGGGTTATGGAGCCACTAGCCGACGAATAGGGCCGAAGATAGGGCCGAAGCAACCTGCGCTCAGGAATGTCGAATCTCGCGATGCGTGCCACAAGGAGCGCGTGATAAAGCTTTCTGTGTTGCACCTCTTCGCTCAGCTGCGCGACCCTGCTGAGGGACCTGAGGTCTCGATGTGTACCCTCTAGCCCTGCAGCGGAACACATGCACATTCGTTCTAGCAGAAATGGCACGTCGAAGAATCCCATAAAGCACCAAGGAAACCTGGCCAGCACAAGCAGTCTTTGAATACTGCCCTTCGACCCTCTTTTGAGCTGACTGAAGTCCCGTCCCCCCGTAACGTAAACCGTGCTTGACCGGAAGACTAGGCCCGGGCTTGTTCATGAGTGCACTGACCTCGGGCGTCACAAGGAGGTCAATGCGCTGGCCACGTCCTGCTGTGCAGGCGGCTAGCTCTGCATCTCATGGTGCAGATCCATCCCGCCTATGCCGCGCATGCGATAGGCACCTTGTGCGTAGTCCCGCAAGGTCATGTCCTGATCGTGGTGACACTGGAAGGTCTCACCCAACACTCGATGATGTAAATTCAGGGCGTGATACTCTGCATAGAAATTAGCCGCTTGTGCCAACGCGGTGTTTTCCAACATCAGCCCTTCAAGAATGCTACTGTAGGCAGTAGGCTGTCAGAACATCAGCGTTCAAGCTTCTTCGCAACCCCGTGGATTTCAGAGAAGCATGCTGCGAAGTCCCCCCTGCCTTGCTCAAAGTCAGGGCTGCTGTGCAAAGCAGCGGCTGCTTCACGTCCATACCTGGTCTTGAATAGCGGGTGAACTTTCCATGTTGAATCTGTCGCCATCTGGCTCCACCTACATGTTCGATTAAGGCTTGCACAACACCACATGCCGGACTTATGACGGACTTGCTACATGTAACATGCTTTAGCACGAAACAACCTCGTGATCTGCACCGCTCTGAGTCCGACAGCAGATGCACCGGCCCGCCCCACGACGTGGCTTCGTTGTGCTACCGAACTTGAGGTCCCGGATTGGCTGAGCTCGTGGCCCGTGGTGTGCACGTGATCGTAAAAGCTGAAGCGCTGATCTGGGACCAAGCCACACTGGGCCTTACGTCGCACAAAGCGTCACTCAGGGTTCAGGAGTCTTCGTGACCTGGTGCAGCTTACCATAGAGACCGCCACTGGCAAGCCTACTGGTAAGAAGAGTCCACCTCAAGCAGATCGGCCATGCCCGAAAAGCCACAGGCCGCATGCATGAACTGCGGAGCGAAAACGTCTTCTTGGAAAAGAAACCAATGGGCCAGCAGGGAGAAACTGTTGTACTCGGATTATTGAAACGACTCGTTTGCCAGTCCGACATTGCAGGCTGGTCCTGACAGCAAGGGAGCTCTAAACAGGACAGGTGCTCTTATTGAGCGTGTCCCGCTCGCACGTCTTGGAAACATACATGGACAATGGGGCCACATCCCTCCCTGGAATGCGGCGACATTTCTCGGGCAGGGGCTCCGCAAGTCAATGCGTAAGACGATCCCGCCAATCCAATTCACACACTTCCCGGTAATTTCTGCTACCTGGTAGCAGCTAAAAGGAGGTGAGACTACCCGCTCCCATGAACCAGGTCACCCTTGGATGTTCTAGAATCGATGTAAATGTCGCGTTAGCAGACCAATCGAGTCGTTTACATTTACAGCAACTCATTCCGAGTGTTAAAGAGCTGTTGAACATCGTGAGCAGATGTCGGCAGGACTTGTCCACTGACAGGACTCGCAAAAACTGCTTGGCCTCTCAGCAGGTCAACCACCGCATCCGCCGCAGCCACCACAACCGCCACAACCACCGCAGCCACCGCAGCCACCAGCAATGCCGTTCACTGCGTAGTCTGCCTGGCTTTCTGGGATTGGAAATTGACTGGAAGGTCCTCTTCCCGGAATGGCAAGCCAGTTAAAAGGGCGCGCATTGACCCGACGTGGCCACCAGCAGTATAACGGAAGGGTCTATTGGCTCTTCAAGGTGGTGCGAAGAACTTGAAAGCCGCGGGCTAGGACGAAAGCTCTATAGTGGATCTGATACTGGTCCGGGCACTCGGGATAAGCCTGTCATAGGCCGCCGTTAGGACGCTATACAGGAAACACAAGCGAAGTTACGAGGGATTCTCCAAAACTCCCTGCACTAAATGGCGTCGGTCGCACCTGCAAACTAAACACCTCAGAACTAGCACCAGAAGCCAGATGGCATGTTCCTCTGTAGACTCACCAATAGCCAGGTGAAATCAAGAAGTACATAAACATGTTACTGTTATACCAAGTATACCTATATGCTTATCTTTCATACACACATATCGGTGGGCATATGCAAACCGCATAAGTATATATACAGTGTGCAATACCCTCTTTGCCCACATGCAACAAGTTGATTGAAGGTCGGCTTCAGACAAACCACGAAGAAAACATGTGAAGAACCCTCGCTACAACTGAAAGCCTGCCTGGTGTCCTGCGTAGCCAAAATCCGAAACGTAGAGCATTCCCACTCCCCAGAAGAGGTAGCTGTCGTCGTCTGCATAAGCCTCAGGCACAGACCGGAGCGAGCTATTCTGTATTCTATCAGTCTAAGGAGTCCAAACATTGGACGGAGTTGGCATTACATAGACAGACGCGGGACTTCAAGTCCTGTCATGTTGTCCGAGGTTCTACGCAGATCGCGAGAAAATCAATGCAGCAGCCAGTGGTGATACTTCTAGTCTCCTGTGATGGAAGGGCAGCATCTCGCTCTTCTCGCCGCAACCGTGAAGTGCCAGTCTTTTCGTGCCGCAAGAATTACCCGACGCAAGGTGCAGTAAAAGCGCTTGGTTGGGGGGTGCTCACAAATTGCATATAGTTGAGGCACCTTTTGGGCCCCATCTATAATACGAATTATGAGATCATATGTCAGGAGTCGTGCCCAAGATGAAACCCCAGCAGCCGAAGTAGCTTGTCATGATTGCACAGCAGCCGACTCTTGGCCATGTATGTCTGTATTGCGCACTCTTAGTACATAAAACCTGAAACTCCTGAGCAGTATTGGACCGGGCACATGATCGTCCCTCTGGACGGACCCGTCATCATTCCCAAGGGGAACTCCCACGACTGTTTCCGTTGGACTGATCTCTCCTGCGGGCTGTGGAAGGGTGGATTCTCTTCCAACCTCCTAGCTTGAGTTTTCGGCTTTGTAGTTTGTAGTTGCTCATGGTTCCGTGAAGCATCGTGTCTCTCGTGCCTTATTTAAATTGCCTGCAGGTAGATGTATGCACACAAAGTGACTAAACCTGCTCGTCCTCCCGCCGCGGTAAGCATTGGGAAGTTGCGTTGCTCGACGGTCCAGGGTGGATACATTGACACCCCTGCCTGCCGTGACACTGCAATCCGTACCAGCCACATCAAGACCTCCCTAGCAAAAGCGGCAGCTGTATGGTGCTGCAAGGTGGGCAAAGGAAATAGTGCCCCGAAAGACGAGTGATGTGCACGCTTTGTCATGCCCCGATATACCCCAATCCAATCACACGTGTCGTACATGCGCGGAGACATCCAACACGTTTGTTGCCCACTGTCGTTGGTCTTGGTGCTAGTATTGTTGACGAATAACCGAATAATGGTTCTCGTCGATGGCCTAGGAACCTTTCGCACATCAGTTCGGCTTTCCTCAAAATCGGTAGCGATGGAAGAGCCCGACATGATTTCTTCGGAGCTTTTGAAATCGAAATGGTTTTGGTAGGTCTTGAAGCCACGGCATGCATAGACTCCAGTGCTTCATTCCCTAAACCTATGGGATGAGCCAAACGACAGCCATGTCTATCTCTGCGCTCCAGTCGAGATGGATAACAGCCAGATTAGCTGCAACGGCAAAAGGAACTGGATGAAAAGGTCCAGGCCTCGGGACTTGCGGGAAGTGGCTTCTTGGATCCTGGTGCCACCTTCCAGGCTCGGGAACAAGCAAACCAGTTCGTTCCGATCTCTGTCCGCTGCAAAGCAGAAGTCTCGAAGCCTAGTGGAGACATGTTGACGGAACCGGGTTCAAATCGATTCAAGGGAGTCCAGACAACATGCAATAGCGTTGCTCTGAAGGCTCAGCTTTCGAGTCAACCCCAATCAATTGAACTTCCAAAAAAAGTCGCCTTTTCGCTCAACTCCGGAAGCGAACGCAGTTTCTGCTTGGCATGGGCAGCCGAGCTGCGCCCATCACAGCCCCACTGGTTGCCAAGGGTGTCATGCGGGGCTGCAGGGTCACATGCCTTGCGATGGCTGCCGAGGCTTTTCGAGAAACGCTTGGCAGAGTGCCATGGTCCCCCGAAACTTTAGCGAGGCGCTGAACTATAATTTAACATGAGAGCAATCACACCACACACGTTGGCAGTTTAAAAATCAGAATCAGTATCGCCGATTGTTGAGGCTCCTATACGAGGTGGATTGCTGTGTGGGACTGCTTTGTGAGATACGTTATCTTGCGTGCCCCATGGACATAGTTCTCTTGAGGCTTGCCTTTTTGTGTCGCAGCCGTGTGCTCTACATCTACATCAGGCTACTTTGAACGTACGTTGACACGATGACTAGTTGTCGACCCCGACCCGGTTGAACGTACCGTGACAAAGAGTAGTGTCAAGATGGACATCCGGAGGGGACTTTCAAGAGGGAAGCCTGCCCTTACTCTGCAGCCGCAGCGCAAAGCGGCGATGGACATACTGAGGCCATAGGCCACCGCCATGGGGAGAGTACTTTGAGCACGGACTTGAATGCTGGACGTAGCGACATCCTCAGCTCAAGGTCGGGCCTACGAGTTGCCTTCCGCCTGATGGGAAACGCGACAATTGGATTCTCCGAATACATACTGGCTAACGGCGGCTAACGCGCACTTGGGAAGGCAAAGCTGATGCAAGAGCATGTGCCTGGTCGGGAGTACCTTATCCAAACGTCCTGTCCGTCCGTCCGGTCGGGGCAGGGCAATGTATGACGTGATGGCCAGATGTGGCCAGGGTACCAAGACGCAGGATTTCGGTTTTCAGGCCGAAGCCCCAAGGGTTTTGGGACAGTTGATGGGCGGCTTCTTGCATGTAGCGATGATCCGGCTTAGACCGGGTTACAAACAATGCCAAATCCAACGCCGTTCGGCTCCAGACTCACCCACCCCTAAGACTCTCAGTGCAGAATCAGCCCAAGAAGCGACCACCATGTTTTCCGTGCAGCCTGGTACGTGTAGGTCCGAAAGGTTCGTGGTATACCTGGGATTCGGAGCAGGTCCAAACTGGGAGCTACCTCTAATTAAACCAGCAGTGAAGGATTTGGTTTCTTCGACGCATGCAGCTCCACATGCGCAGTACGTGGTGGCGCTTCTTCAGCTTCCCCCGGAGCGCTGTAAATGCGAGCTTCAAAGTCAGAGCCGGGAGGCATGGCAGGAGCGGTTCGTTTGAAGTAGGTGGGGGTGACCTGGCAGCCATAGCTCTATGACTAGGCACGAGTGCTGACCTTGAAGAGTATATACAGGGTGGTTACAACTGTTTCAGCCCCGCCGTGTTGCACGAGCCTTGTGTCCCAGATCAGACTACTTGACTGCTCGCCCACCTTGCATTCAGAGGCTGTCCGAAGTGCGAAGAGCCTGATCCTTGGCGGCTGTCAGCGCAAAACACTTGGACAAGTCTGGGCAACTGGGTGCTCACTGAAACGCAGACCAGTCGCTGCAGTTGCCCCGGCTTACCTGGCTTCCCTTTGACGCCGCGGGTGCCTGCCACGCCTCGACAAGCCAAGCCATGGTCAGATCTTGAAAATCCAGGCAGCAGCTCAGCGCTGAAACTACAAGAAAACTCAGTAGCACTCTCCTGGTGCCTAGAGCCAGGTGCAAGAATCTTCTCATCTGTTGGATTCTTGGTTGACAAGCTCTGTCGGCTCTGCATGGGCCTTGATGTTGGGCACATTTGCTTAGATGGCAGCGTTTCCACAGATGCAGGGTTCTGACATGCCTGAGATCCCTTGACCAGTCAAGGAGCCCAACTTGGGCGAAGATGCCTTAAGTTCTACCCTGTGATGGAGCTCTTTTTGAATGCATCTGGCACCAGCCTCGACGACCAGTGCCACGGTCCCCGGAAATGCCGGGTGTGCCAGGAACACCACGAACTGGGAGCTGGAAGCCCACCTGAAAGGGGGGCAGTGTTTGGTCACAGTTTCCGAGGTTGTGGAGCTATGAGTCTTATGAGTTATGAGTTGGCTGCGATCCGGCTGGACGTCGTAGCGCACACCCCCTTGCTGGTATGGTGTCGTTACTCATTTGCGTGGATGCCGGTGGTTTCCGACAGCCGGCATTGCTTGATTACTAGGTGTGCAACGGGTGGCAATTGTGCTACAGGAGTCTCGGGCTCTAAGATGGTCAGATGCAAGCAAAGAACTTGAAATTGCTCTGCCTTGCCTGTACTTGCCTCTGCGAATCTGATTCGCGGAATCCGACGACACTGGTGGGTGGACAGGCGCTCTTTTCTACGGTTCCTTCTTGGGATCGAATGCGACATCAGTGCTCGACCTATCTGGCTTCGTTGCAACTGTTGCTTGACATCTAGTCGGGAAAAGTTTCATGTACGCCGGGAAATTTCCTTGACATCGATCCCTGATTCCCCGACCCTTGAGCCATGGCCAGGCTACCCACTCGCCCACTACCACAGCCACGTCTTCGCCCGCCACGCGGAGAAGGTATGCCATCTGTCCCGCCTTCCTGAGCCACGAGTCACAGGCTCTCAGGAAGTGGCAGTGCAAGGTTGAGCAAAAAAAAGCGTTTGAAATTCCGAAAGGGCAAGCAACAACCGGCCATGGTGCCCGAGTCTTCACAAAGGCTAACCACGTGGCCAATCCCCAACCTCCCAAGTATGTGTTACAATTTCACTGCCAGCCATGCTTCAGTGTGGGACACTTGGATCTATAGCTCAGCTGCCCCTCACCTGTCTCAGCAAGTCAGTGCGGGTGGCCTCAAGTCCTAAATGCGGATGAGGCCAGCGGGAAACTTTAGTCAACATCCCCATTGTAGCCGATTCCGACTTCTCGCTAGAGCATGAAGCCTAGAGGAAAAAGATGCTTCAAGCACGAAGGTTCTCCGGTGTTGGCAGGATGTCAAACATGCGTCCTATGCATTCGGTCGTTTAGAAGGCTTCAGGGTTTCTTCGCTTGGCACCGTCGCACGGTTGCTCGTCTGCTGCGGGCTCCAGGTTCGCAATGCCCGATCGTTAGCAAGAGCACGTAGGACGACGTAGGACATGGGAGGGATGCTGCGAGCAGATTTGACGGATGGCATAGCAAGCAACAAGCGTGTGTCAATGGCAATCTCAACACTTGCACCATACCAAGCAACAACATCAACGATAACTCTCGTCCGAATCGGCGGCCTGGCAGCTGATCTGACTCCACGGCATGCGCAGTCACGAGGGGCACAGACTTTTCAGCGTTCGCCACCACCTGTTAGGTGCGAAGGCTCTGGGTCATAGCTTGCCATGGGTGTTGGTTGATTCGGTAAGTTCAGATTCGAATCGTATTTACCTGAAATCCCGCGGGCATCTTCCCGCGAACATCAAACACCGGCCGGCGTGAGGGAGCAGGCAGAGAGTTCCTAGTAATGCAGCGTTGGCTAATACGGGTCATATATATATATATATATATATATGTGAGGCTGAAGATTACAATGATTATGGGTTGAGGCCCGAAGTCGGCGCACGCTATGTGCACCGTCACCTGAGCAGCAACTGAGACAATTTGCACTCAAATTTCACAAATTCCCAAGAAACTAGAATGTCCCTGTCTTCGCTCTACTGACTCTACTCTACTGCTTTTCCACACGCTTTGACTGCTCCTAAATTGCCTACATTGGCAGCCTTCTATTTGATTGGGCATCAACTGCGGGATCAATGTAGACCCGACAGGGTCATCAGAATATATCCGACGCTCCCTGGTTGCACCCTCTCGCCTCCAGGTAGCTGAAACTCCTGGAAAGTGAGCTTGAGCGTCATGGCAGTGGGAGTGTCTGTGGAGTTGGTGCTGTCCAAACTGCATTAGCTCTGAGCTTCTTCGGAACTGATGGTTTCAGAAGGCTAAGATGCTGAGGTCAGGGCTGTTGTTGGGCCCGGCCGTGAACTACTTGAGCGCAGAGGTCCCCAAGCTTCCTGGTCACCGAAGCTTTGTCTGGCTCCGGTTGTCTCAGAGCAGAGATTACGGCATTGAGCCGGGCTCTGCTGACCAATGATGGCCCGGGCACGAGAATCGCCGGAGGCCGTAGAGTCCGCCAGCTGCGTCCTACGCAACAAAAGTCCGTGGCCGTGAATCACCATGAATCACCCCAAGGGCATCTGCAGTGACTTTTTGAGCAGGAGGCTGCTGTGCACATGGGTGACGCCCTACTCAGAAAATGGAGTCGAAAACGGTAGAGACCAATTCAGAAAACCTAGGGGACCGAGTCAGAAAGTGAGAGGCCTGAGTCGGAAAACGAAGGCTGCACGTGTCGGAGAGCAGGGCTAGCGAGTCAACAACACAGAGGCCCTAAACCCTTTTGCATCCAGGGCTCTTGCAAGCAGCCGGCCCTAAACCCTAAAACCTAAACCTTAAACCCTAAAGCCTATAGACCCTAAACCCCGGAGGGGGTGTCGGCAGATGTTTTCGACTCAGGGTCTCCCTGGTTTTCGACACGAGGCCGTGGCGTTCTCGACTCGGCGGGCTCGATTCGAAAGCGGATTAGCTGACTTCACAATCACTCCTGTGCACATGCCCTGGCGTCTAGTCGCTTTCTACAAGCCAGTGCAAGGCATTCTTGAAGGCACACAGGAGTGGACAACAACGTGCCGTGCGCAGTTCAGGCTTCTTGGCAGCACGGTAGCTGGAAAAAAGGTTCCGAAGATAAGCAAAGCCAAAGCCGTATTTCGATGCCCATTGCGCCCATCCCTGAACAAGCAAACAACAGTCCTTGCGATGCACCCAGGGTATCCCAGCCTTGGGGCGAGAATGTCTGACTGAACTGGGTTCTGTGCACCATCCAAGCTTGGGCGACGCGGCAAAGTTTCGTATGCAAGTGACAACTTGGATGAAACATGTGGCTGAATGGCAACACTAGCTGGTTTTCTGGCCTGAACCCCCTCATTCTGGTCTTAAATACTTACGTCTTACTTGCGTCCTTTCACAAAAGATGGCCCACTCTGAGCAGGATTTGGCTCGCAGCCTCTGTGCGCTCAACTGCTCTGAACAAAACGGTTGGGGCAAAGTGCTCTGGACAGTTTGATATGGATCTGCTGGGTCATGTTGTGCCATGTTATCCCAATAGGTCTAGGAAATAGCGGGCGCGATCACAGATTGAGCGGTCTCGGTTGACGTTGGGACTGGTTGGGCGCGAACCGGCGGCGGTTTCAGGGGTGCGGATGTGACAGGAGTGGGTTATCAAACGGCGCTGCTATCCTGAAACTCCAAGATCCAGCAAAACACCAAGAAACTGCACAACAATACCTCACACTGCACGCCCCAAGGCCCCTCTAAGTGACGGGCCTCAGGTCCGTTCGTGACGCCCCATGGCGCCTCCAGGGTGATGTTCTGAGCCGCAGCTCCCTGGCAAATGGTGGACCATTCGTTGCAGGTGTCTGTGGAGAGGACGGATGAAATCTATCGCTGCAGCTTGCGCCAAACTGTCTGTGTAACGCCCCAGCCCGCTCGAATACATTCCCCTCCAGCCAAGGCAGCAAGAAAAACACCAAGGAGCCAAAACTAGACATTCACACTCGGCATTTCTGGGCGAAGTTCAGTGTCTTCAGGCTGTCTACGCTTCCATCAACTCCCATAGTCCCATAGAAGCCATAAGCCAGCATCCGGCCCGAGACCAACGATTCCGTGGCACCCGTACCGAGCGATGGGAACCCGTGAAGGCACCAGGAGCACTCAGAGCTTTAAAACAACACAGCTTTACAGCAACAGAAAAAAATCGGAGCGGTTAATTAAACCGGAAGACATGTCTTCGCAGAAAGCGTCAGGACTCGGGAACGCACTGAACAGCACAGCAAAGACTTTCGCAATCTCGCCGAAGCCACATTTGTGCGAAGCAAGCTCCATTGTTGCTCTCGGTATTGCCTCTCTGCAATGGTCACGAGGCCTGTCCGGCGCTGTCGGGTGAGGTTGGGTCTGTCTCTACGGCTTCGATTCTGTCCGCGGCTCGGCTATGCTGTTAGCAAACCCTAGCACGTTTCACTATGCCATACACAGCATAACACGCTCACTGAGCCTGGCATGACACGGTCAAGCAAGCCTCGAAGCTTGGCACTGCTACTGCGGTTGGGACCATAAGAAGTACCACCGAAAACATGCCACTGACGGTGTCAGAATCAGTCTTTCCAGTAGGTTGCTGCTGAGAATTAAAAGCTGTAGCTCGGAGCCTGGATCTAAAGCAACCCTCTGCACACAGGCTAGCTCAAGGCTTTTTCTCTCGCGAGTCCCTTCCCTTCGAGCCTTCGGGCGGCACAGCGACAAGGCTTCGGGTCTTCATGGCTGACCAAGCTTTGAACAGCAAAACTTGCCGTTTAGCATCAGTCTTATTTTCTTCAGCCTGAAGACCCGTGTTAGCGCCAAGCCTGGTTTGCCGTGTGGCCTTCCTTCATGTCGGATGGCGCTTTGCTATCCGTAAGTCGGACAGAGGGCTGACCCATCCACAAGCGAAAAGCATCACGCAGCGCTCTGGACCGTTTGGTCACAGCGTCAGCCTTCATCTGTTCAGACGGCACCCATCTCAGACCTCTGCATGTTTGACGCAGAGCTGCCACGTCCAGCTCTACTCTTTTCTCTGCGAAGGTGGTGGTGAGGCGGTGAACGGAGTCCCAAAGCGACCTCGCGTCCGTGACCGGGACCACCTGGAAGAGCGGGCGGCTGTTCATGGTCGCCACATAGGAGGCCTCACACATCTCGCTGAAGACCATGGCCATAAAGTTGGCCGTGTCGTGAGTGCGGTCCAATGCCGCGGCCTCAGCGGCGAGGGTGCTCCTCAGCACTCGTTGATGCCGGTAGCTCTTCCACTCCAACAAGGAAGCCGGCCTTTCGTGCTGCAGGGCTTCCTTATCGGTCGCCACTATCACCAACCCGCCTTGCGACTTATTGTTGGGTGCGTTCGCAAAACCGGAGTCGCCGTACGCCACGAAGAGTAGCTTCCCCACGTCGATGTGCACGAACTGAACCGTGGCCTGGGCGGTGGCGCGGACATAGCGGAGGATGGCGTTGACCTCCTTCAGGTCCGTCACGGTCAGCTGCGCGGGGGGCTTCTGGACTAGGCTAGTGTCCGCTGCTATGTCGCCTCTCGTGGTGCCAGCCAGCCACTGGAGCGAGCCGATGCCGGATCTGAACTCCGTCACGAGGTCAGGGTGGCTCGCGAGGGGCTCGGAGTCCGCCATCTTGATCTTGGTGACGGGAACCTCGTCGACGTAAGACTCCTGGTCGATGCTGATGCTCCAGTCCTCATGCTGTCGAATGCGCCTTCCCACGAAGACAAAGTCGGTGTGCACCCACGGAGCGCCCCAAGTAAAACGCGCTTCCACGCGGTTGAGCACCTCCTCATGTCCTGACAGGGCACCACACAAGATGTCGTCGACATGAACTCCCAGAATGGCCACCACCTTGCCGTCGACACGGTACAGAAAGAGGCAAGGGTCGAGGCTGTGGGAGCTCCAGTTCATTGACCTCAGGGTCTTGGCAAAGTGGTTGTACCACTGCCTCGGTGCGTTGCTCTGGCCGTAAACTGGTGCACTGAGACGGTACAACAGTTCTCGACATTGCCATAGCGGAACGGCTGACTGAGCAACTGGGTCCTGGGGCGGCTTCATGAAGATGGCCTCGGGACGTTCTTTATCAGGTTCTCCTTGGAGAAACGCTGATTTCGCGTCAGCGTTCCAAAGGGTGACCCGAAAGCAGCAAGACCATTGTAGCAGTAGATGTAGTGACGATCTGGCCAAGACAGGGGCGTCGCGGGTTAGCATCGGTAGATGCGGGTCGCGGAACCCCGCGACTACGATTCTGGCCTTTGCCTTTTGGCCATCGGGAATCGGTTTCCATCTATAGCAGATGCGTGATTTCAAAATCAAATGCGATGCTACCTGCCCTTGACATACACCGGTCGGCAGCTTGCCCAACGCTGCCATTCGCTCCACTCCTTGATCAGGGCCTCCTTGAAGGGCTCAACCTCCTCGTCCGTCATGGACTGCCAGTGAACCTCCTTCTTGCGGGCTTGCATTGCGCTCGGCGAGTTTCAAACTTGCCCGTACCATCGCCGCCCTCCTCGTCAGATGAAGACTCCATGGCAATCGTCTGCTCGACCTCGCCCTCCGCGGACGTTTTGGGCTTAAACGGAAAGGCCTCCCACGTGGGCTGTGTCGTCATAGTATGCGGCCGGGTAGTAGCGCTCGTGGAGTCCACGTGGAAGTTCACAGCTCGGTTGTAGGCCTTGAGGTCCGCTCGGTGATCCTCCGGAGCTCGATCCACGAGCCTGGTCTGGTAGGCCGTAATCGTGAACTTCTCGCCCACAAAGTCCTCGGAGCCATGGTGCACGTCCGGGTTGAAGGAGACTAGCTGGTGGTGGGTGTCGTAGAGGTGGCCTTCGAGTAGGCGGCCATGTAGTCGCTTCCGCACGACCGGGCCTCCTTCGGCTTGGTCGAGCTGCTGCTGCGTCCAGAAACGACCTCCAACGTGGTCGCCGAGAGAGATGTGCCAGTTGCTCGTGCCCTTGGAGTTATGCACATCCCGGTGGCAGCGACTGACCAAATTTCTCCCGATGAACAGGCTGCTCACAGAGCCTCTCATTCCGTGATGACGGAGATAGTCGTTGAGGTATCTGGTAAGTAGCCTGTGTTAACTTGGCAGTGGCTGTCGTGATGCCGTGGCGGTTGCCGTGGCTGTAGTACCCCAGCGTGAGGGAGCCCGCATCGGCTCGGCTTCGGAACAGACAACGTCGATCCGTGGCGCGAAAGTCCACGATCTGAAGCAGCTGCGTGCACGTCTCGTGCTCGAAGTCCTTTCTCTGTCTCAGCAGCTTCGCCAGTTGTTCTGAGAGGCTGGGTAAGTCTCTCCGGGCAGTAGTCGATGAGGTCTTGGTCGTGCTCGTCATGAGTGTATCCTGAGTGGGCTCCGGCAGCGGATCTGGTACACCTTCAGGCTCAGCTGCGTTGCCAAAGACATGGGCCGTGGTGAGGAAGGCCTCCCGGTAGAAGGCAGGCTGCACCTCGTTGGGAGTTCCGTCCCATCCGTGCCTCAGATGTTGTCCTCTGGCATGCCTCCTCAAAATGTCCAAGCGATGAAGATAGCTTGGAGGCTCGCTTCGCGAAGTAAAATGTGTGGTGGTGGATGTCGTGAGCGGCTGGTAGTAGGCGATCGCATCCTGGTGCTGAGGGTCGTGAGCAGAGGGCTGGGAAGCAATGTGTCCTGGAGCAGGGCCTAAAAATCTGTCAAAGGCTTCTCGCTCCTTGACTTCATCCAACCAGGAGACCACGTCCTCGGGGGTTGCCACAGACTGACTTCCACCACATCGATCACACGCTCGAGGAAAATTCTGGTACTGCTCGCCGCAGCCCTTGCAAAACAAAAGTAAAACGCCTGGCTCTGGCTCGGCTTGGGAAGGTTCGGGACCCATTGACGAATTGGGTGCTGCCTGCAAAGGTTTCCGCGATGAAGGGGCTCCATCCAATTCGCCAATGGCAACACTTGGGACCCTTTTCGTACCCCTGATTCGGCTTCAGCTATCGCCTCCATGCGACCCTGTTGTGATGACACTTGACGCGAAAGGCCCCTGACTGAGTCGACAGAAATTCTACGGCTTTCGCCGGAAGGACCAGGAAGTGCACGGTTTGACGATGAATCCTGTCCGGGTAAATTCGTCCGGTCTGATCTGGACGGGATTCGACGAACATTTGATCCTCCATAATCTGAAGGAGGACCTCCAGGACGCGCAGGGTTTGACGATTTTGAATCCTGTTCGGGTAATGCATCAGCTTCAGCGGGATCTCGTCCGGCTCGGGGCATGGATCTTGATCTCGCTCTCGTCCTCGGAGTTCCGGGCGCAGACCTGGGAGTCAGCGGTATAAACATCAGCGGGCTAAACATCGGCGATTCCAACATGGGCCGTCCTGCTGGGTCCAAAGTCAACGGCGACGGTCTGGGAGCCAACTCGGCCTCGGTTGCGACGGGCGACGGGGGTGCCCGGCTGAGCTTGTAACGGTTCCTCAGGAGAGGGACCTCCGACCTTGTCGAAGGTCTCGTCCAAGTCTTGCTGTACCCGGCGATCTGCTTCAGGACCTGGACGGTCAACCGGGCGAAACGCCCGAGGGTGAATCTGCAACTCCTTGTCCGACTTTCTTAAGACCTCCAGGTCCTCTGGGTCGGGCGTCCACCATTCTGCTTCGCCAAAGGTAGGACGAACTTGTTCGGGGGCGCACTGCACAAGGCGGCCGCGGGAATTGCGTATCCAGAGGTTGGCGATGATGTTGGAGCTGGGGTTGCGATCCATCGACAATACAACACCCTGTCGATAACCTTCAATGGATCCTTCGCCATCGCCCGTAGTAGTGCGCTTGCGGTAATAAGACACCTTCTGACCGGGATAGAAGGCGCCCCGGTAAGGGCGGCTTTTTCGAAGAAGGGCCCCCCTCAACGCCTGACTGGCTTCATACTCATGATGATTCTTCATGGCTTGAGTTCTGATGCACTCGATCTGCATGAGGCGCTCTGACGCATCAGCCGGTTTTTGGCCTGTACCGCGGCCACCACACAAACGTTGACCTCTTGGACGGAGAGGGCCGCGAACTGATTGATGAGCCGGCTGGCGTTGTAGCGGAGAGCTTGCCCATGCCGCTCCGCCTTGCCCAGCTGGTAGTGGGCATCCGGGGTATGCACCTGACGTCCACATTCATTTGGGCATTCAGGGCTTCGAAGCGCATGCCGCGAAAGGCTCCCTCTGCGTCCACTGCCAGCTCATCTGGTGGCCCGAAGTAGCAAAACGATCCGTTCACCAGGTTGGAGACCACATTCTCCTCGATCGAGACATCAACCTTGAGGCTGCTTGATAGCAGGTGGCATCGTCCACGCAGTTCAGAAACATGTGGGTCCCGCCGCGGATGTCCTTGAGGTAGATGATGTCCATGCACATGCGGTCATTGAAGCGACGTGCTTGAAAGGCTTTGGTCACCCTTGGTTGGTGTGGAGGGCTGACCCTCAAGCAGACTTCACAACGAAGATGTCTCGCACCCTTGAGAGCCAGCTCTGTGGCTCTTGCTGTGGCCAAATGCCGAACCAGGGTCTCCTTAGGAGGATGTCCCAAGTTGCAGTGCAACCGCTTCAGCACCTGCTGCATGAACTTGGGCAACTCGATCCCCGGGAAGGAGATGTCCCTGTAGCTGGTTGGGGTACATCTGGTCGTTGCTGTCGGCATCCTTGGGAGTCTCTCGCACCTTAGCTGGTTCCGGGAGGTTGTCGTCTTTGTCATTGAGGCTGGTGGCCGGCGCATCGCCATAAAAGTAAATGGCAATCCCCACGGGTTTAGCGTACCTG
This sequence comes from Symbiodinium sp. CCMP2456, assembly GCA_905221635.1. Taxonomy (NCBI): domain Eukaryota; class Dinophyceae; order Suessiales; family Symbiodiniaceae; genus Symbiodinium; species Symbiodinium sp. CCMP2456. Next base: position 183,593 of record CAJNDV010002225.1, read on the forward strand.
CTGGTGAGGGCCTCGATGATCGCGCTGATCTTCTCTGCCTCGAGGCCGATGGAGCCGTCGTTGTAGAGGAGAGCTGCCCCTCGATGTTGAGTGCCCTCTTGCGAGACCTCGAGAGGGAGCCTTCTTTGCTTCGGTGCTCTGAAGATTTGCACACGCTGCAGCTTCCAGGGCACCAGGGCTTTCACCCTTTCATAGAACGGAGATGGCTTGAGGGTCACCGCGCTGGTCGTCATATTCTTAAGTCGATCCTCTGCTTCATCGAGCAGTGGCTTCCATGACTCCTCGTGCCGAGTGATGTCGAGAAAGTAGATCTCCGCTCTGGTTTCACCGGGTGGCTCCCGTTCGGTCTCTTGTTGAGGCTGGTAGTGGAAGTCGTGCACCCAGGGCGTAGGGTCACCCGGAAGGCTGGAATCTACGTTCCAGTTTTGGTTCCACCTCTCGTTTCCTTCACGGTGTAGGGCTCCTTGAAGTCCGCGAATCAAGGCGGCGTGGTAGGTCTCCTCGTCCTGGCTGGGGAGCTCGGTCAACTCCTCGAGAATCTCGGTCGAGTAGACGTAGTCGCCCACCTCAATGAAATGACATCCATTCAGCGACTGAAGCTCGTTAGCTTCCTGACTGTTCCACCAAGGATCGTCCCGGCCAGCTCTTAGGATGACATTGAGTCCCTCTTGGAGCCCTTTTCGGACCAGTCTCATCCATGTCTGCCGTTCCCGTGGTAGTAGATGAGGATCAGGCTGCCACACCAAGGCATACGGTCTCCTTTTCAGCAGGGCGGTCTCAATGCTGTGGCTCACGTCCTTGCCTGTATCGAGTGGTTCCAACACTCGAAGTCCGGCCTGGAGTGCCTTCTCGGAGATGTCATAACTTCTCGGGCCCAGCTCGATGAGATCGGCCTGGTGGCGCCTCATTCGCCGGCTTTGCAAAGTGCGGTTCTCGTAGATTGAGGCCTCTAACCGCCACGCTTCCCACAAAGCCCTGGTTGAACCTGACAGGCGCTTCCGGGTCCAGGCTTCAGTGAGAAGCACTCGCGATCTTCGTCGCCGAGAGGATCATCCACACAGATCACCTCCGGGATCTAAAAATAACCCTGCTCCTCGAAGTCCCTGCGCATGTTGCTCGGCATCTCGTGGAACATGTCCGTGTCCCAATCGCCCCTGTTCATGCGTTCCTCCCACATGTTGGGATCGTCGGCTTGACTCATCAAGATCGCGTCCAGCTCCTCCGGCGTGTACTCTTCGAGTTCCTCCTGCTGGCGGGCCTGCTGCCGGGGAGGTCCGAGTCGTCGAGGTCGTTGCGAGGTCATGCTCATGTCGGTGTCCGAGCCGGCGCTGGACCGATTGCTGTGCCATTGCCGCGGTCGCAGTCCCTGGCCAAACATCTTGAACATACTCGGTCTCTGAGTCGGACGCTCCCAGCTCGACGTCGGCGAAGGTGGTGGAGCCTTGGCCAGTGATTGCGCCCGCGAGGAGGCTGATAAGCGCGACCACGACCCGTCCAAAAGATCTCCGCTTTCTGGAACGGCCGGCCTCGCTGTCGCCTTTGCTGTGGATTTTCCTTTGGCCTGGGCGATCTTCTTCTTCTGAGCGTCCGTCAGTCCCGAAGGAGTTTTGGAGCTCGGGGATGCCTTCGGCACTGCTTCGAGCGCCTCGCCCTTGGCCGTCAGAGCCCATCGCATACCGCAGCTGTCGCATATGCGGATTCTTTGTCCCCCGGCTGCGTATACGTGCGAGTGCCGTTGCCCGCCGTGTGGTCGCACTTGTCCGGGTTCTTGGCGTCGGAGTTCAGCTGGAGCGCCTGCGCGGCCGCCATCGCCGCCTGGGTGCCCATCATCGTTACGACCGAGCAGGGTTCCATAAACTCCTTCAGCACCGCATCTTTCAACCTCGGTCGCAGCGTTGCCGCCGAGTAGAAGAGCACCGCTTGATGAGTGGTCGTGATGAACTCCTGGAGGTGGGTCAGCAGCCAGCGCCAGTTCGCCAACCATTGCGGAGCTTGTTCGCGCTGTCGGGGAGGCATGTGGCGGGCGCGCTGCTATCCTCGAATTGCTGATGGCTTGAAGCCTCACACTCTCGGGGTGGGACGGGGAAAGCTCATGTTCATGTACTCGCCCGGCCACTCAAACTTCTCTTCAGGCCACTCATCTACTCTCAGTGCTAAGTGTCTGCAAGGGCTGAGATAGAGCCTGGTGGTCTTGTCGAGGGCTTTGAAGTAAATCTTTCCTGCAAGGACATCTGGCACTGCACCGAGGGCTTCCATGGTGGGGAGTGACAACAAACCTGGAGCGGGGGCATCGACTTCTGATATACCCATCATGACAACTTCTCCTGCAATCCCGGTGGGGTAGAGGTAACGTCCCCTGCTCGGCATACCCTCAGTAGGACCAAAAGAGAAGCGACACGACTCATCATACCGAAGAGGACAAAGAGGAAGGATTTTCTGACCGTCTTTGCTGGTGCCACAAGCTGCCTGCAACCTGACGCTGACACCCTGTATCCGCAATCATGAAAGAGGCATCCTCACACGTGCTCAAAAGAACGGAAGGCGGACGAGAGGTCTCAAAGCAGACATTTTGCGGCTCTGGCACGTGCTCTGCATGAGCCAGCCATGAAACAGCTACCACCGGCGATCCATCTGCATCGAGCTCGACGTCGGCAGTGGCGAGTTGGGCCTGGTAGGGCGTCACGTGCGGGCAATCTCGAATCCAATTGTCGGAGGCCCCACATCCAAGACATAGGGAGCCTTGCAACCGTTGTTGACGCTCGCCGCCTCCGGACGAAGTCTTGCCAGCACCCTTCCGGCCACCAGACTTGCTCTTCCCAGAACTTTTAGCCTTGCCCTTGCTCTTACCAGAGCCCGTGCCCTTGCCTTTGCCCTTTTTGTCCGAGCCCTTGCCCTTGCCTTTGCTCTTGCCATCTGAGTAAAAACCGCGCCCTTGCATGAGACCAGCTAGCTTTTTACTAGTGACCGTGAGGGCCTCCGTCGCCGCCAAGAGCGCGGACACTTCGTCGGGCACCTCGATCTCACCGTTATCGGCCGCCTGGTCGTCAGCGGGGATGAGCTCCTCCTCGTCGTCCTCCTCCTCGATAGCGTCATCGGGCTCGTCCTCCTCAAGATCGGCGCCCTGGTCCTCGACGCCCTCGTCACAGTCATCCTCGTTGGCATGTTCCGGGAGCTCAGGGTCCCATTCCGTCTGCCACTGCGACCATCTTGGGGCCCGTGAAGACCTAGAGCTCCTCCTGGTACTGTTCGAGGTCGTGGAACGGGACGAGAGCCGACCTGGAGGTTCTCGTAGACAAAGAAGCCAGTCCTCGCGGTAGACCTGTGATGGTCATACCCGGAGGATATTGAATCCTCAAGGCTTCCACGACATCTTTCATGCAGTAGCGGTTCCCGGCCGCCAGCAAAACAGCAGCTGTAGCCTTCTCGTCCAGTCTTAGGCCGTCCAGCAACTTTATCACCCTTGCTTGCTCAGGGTACTCCGGCACCTTGTTGTCGGCCAGCTTGCGCTCTAGCAACCGGAAGCGACGAATGAAGGCGTTGATGGACTCGCCCTGCATCCGTCCTATGGCCTCACACTCTCGGATGACGCCGCCCTGCCTGAAGATTTCTCTCTCGCCAAGGCCTTATCGAGGTCGGCCAGGAGGATGGTGATGCCGTCGGGCTTGTCGAATCGGTCGTCCGGCACCTCCTCGAACTCAATCTCGGCTTCACCGGTCAACTTCTCCAGGGCCCTCAAGGCCTGCTCGTTTGGCGGCAAAAACTCCTTGGTTATTCGAACCCATCTCAAGAGCTTCCTCCTGTGCAGTAATGCCTCAGGCAGTAGGGATTCCGCTCCACGTCACCATCGAACTCTGGGGCAGCGGGTGCCGCACCAGACCTCCACTTGTGGTCCTTAGCAGCTGCGCCACCACGAGAGCCGCGCTTACGCCGTCGGCGTTCACTGGAGCCAAGTGAACCTTCGTTCACCTCGGCCGCATCTTCAGCCGCGCCAGCAGCCTCGCCACTGTCGTCTAGCCCAGCGCTGTCGGCGCTGCCTGTCTCCTCAACGCTCGCGCCATCCAAAGGGAAGTCGAACAAGTCGTCGTCGAAGGCAGGCGCAGCCATCAAGTCTAGCTTATGCCTATGGCAGAGAAGCTTTAACCTGCAGCGCTACCAATGAGAATTAAGAGCTGTAGCTCGGAGCCTGGATCTAAAGCAACCCTCTGCACACAGGCTAGCTCAAGGCTTTTTCTCTCGCGAGTCCCTTCCCTTCGAGCCTTCGGGCGGCACAGCGACAAGGCTTCGGGTCTTCATGGCTGACCAAGCTTTGAACAGCAAAACTTGCCGTTTAGCAGCTGCTACTTTCAATATTTTCAATCCGTCAGATGACTCAAGATGCACAACTTCGAGTCTGAATGCAGGAAGCCCCGACGAGGAAGCCTGGCCTCGGTACATGCCCCCCGGAGTTGTGGCACTGTCGTTGGGGAACTCCTGGTTCCAGGCAGCCTTCGTCTCCTTGCACTGGATGCAAAGTCTATAAGGAGGTTATGGACTTCATAGACTTGGGACTGCCTGACTTAGACCAACCAATTCGTGCCATCCGGCTCGTGTTTGCACATGGTTCACGGCACGAATGTCCACATAGTTATAGTCCAACCCCGGACTTACTGTCCTCCCAGCGGTTGTTGAGGCGAGAGCCTTCCGATCTGTCGTTGACACCTAGCGGCAATCGTTTGCGGACTGTATAACCGTAGAGTTGCCTCAAGGGCCGATGGACTGTGTTGAGGAATAAACAAGCCTTCGAAGGACATGACTTCACGACAAATCCGTAGGCCGCAAAGAACACAACGGTGCAGCACCGCGCATCACTCACTGCGCCATCACCCTTCGGAACAGTTAGGAGCCGCTCCTGTCAGCCTGCACAAAGCAATTTTAGCAGAGCAGCTGTCGTCATGCGGCAGCATGGCCCCACACAGTCGCGTGGTCTCCTCTGAGCACGATCGCTTGAAGTACGCGCACGTGCTTCTCGCATTTTGTGCCCGTTCTGGGCATGCGACGCAAAGGATACCCGCATTCTCTTACCACATGGCTCAGCCGTGTTGCTGTGCCCTCCCGCCAAATTCATGTCACTGTCCCAGCACTCCTCCTGGTAGTTATGAGGGTGTAGCTGGTGAGCGTGCCACACACAGTCAACGTCATAGGTGGGAACCCAGAAATCCTTGGTGCCGGACCAGCTGCCGTAAGATGCTCGAGACTGACTTGTAAATATCATGCCATTGTGGGATAGCCGTACAAGACAGTGGTCAACATCCGTCCCCACGAGCTGCTGAGAATTCCTCGATGCGACACACTGTGACAACTCTGCACAGCTGAAGCGGTCTTGGGATTTCATGGGGGCGTCTGTTGGCTCTCCAGGCCGAGATTTATATTAACCCAAAACTGATGAGCGGAAGTGCAGAATCTGAGCCACCTCTCACCATGGAACCCAACCATACGACATACGACATCATGCCAGGAGGCCTTTGGCCGCCGTCGCTTCAGCTCCAGGAACCTGTCCAAATATCCTGAGGAGCTTCACATGTACAACCTTGCCCCATACCGCAGAGCGGCTGAACAGGACACTCAGGCTCCGTTCAGCCCAGGTGTAGAGACCCGATATGGTTTGGGGAGCCGAGCATGTTTAGTGACAGGATGAAAAATCTCAACAGGAGTCGTCAGTCGAGTTGATCAACGAGGACGCTTGAATTGCATCCAAGAGGTTCTCTCGACAGCCAGCTCCAAGAAGTACTGGTCACGATAGTGAGGCATCACCGCCACCTCACAAGTCACTATAGGCACAATAGGGTTTAGGGCTTGATTTGGGATTAAAGCTCTCGCACCTCGGACAACCCAGGCGAGGTCTACTGTATCTGGTGCAGGTCGGCGTAACACTAAGTAATTTGGGGTTCAGGGTGTTTGTCCCGCTGTGCTGCAGCTCTTGTCAGTGATGCGTAGTTCCCACTATGACAAAGGACAATGCAATATGAGTACCATAATACATCTAGTAGTGTACTGTTCTATGTGTGTGTAATCTAATTATATATATATATATATACGTGTGTATATTGTATATATTCGACATACACATGCAAAACACAAGTAAAAAATCCGTAGACTGACATCAAAGAAGTTGTTGCCTAAGGCAAGGAACAACGAGATTCGTGGTATGCTTGCACTGAGGTGAGTTTTCAGAGTGTCTCGGGAATCGTTGCCATGTTGGATCTTTTTCTGAGTCTGCTGAGCCAAACTCAACTCGACAGAAGTCAAACTTCCCCGGGCAGGAGTAGTCCGTCTGGCTGCAGAAAGCTAAGTACCTCCACGCCGACGGAGTCACAAAGCTTTGAGCGTCAAACAAGTCTGGCTCAAGGCCGCCTGGTAGTAGAAGGCCATCTGCCTGTGCATACAAGCACAACCGCAACCCAGCCATGGCTGCAAAGCTGGGTTCGGATGTGCAGTTCCTGTGTCTTGAAGCTTTGGATGTGACTCTGTGAGCCGCCTACCTTACCTGCTACCGTGTGTGCAACCCGGTTTCGGCAGTACCTGCGGCAGTGGGACAACATGCGCAGGAAGAACGACAACGTTGGAGCCTCTCAGCTGCTGCCACGATGTCGTACTTGCTCTTGCAACTGGCCTGGGCGAACTTCAAGAGACGATGCTGCGTTGTGCGACACAGAGGTTAAGCATGACGGAGCGGCACAATGTCCAGACCGCCACACAGCAGCAACTCAGACAACGAGAGCACACAACAAAGTATTCAAGGAGGAAGTCCCAGCGTTACATTGTCCCCACAGCAAGATTTTGAATCCAGGTGCAACTACTTAAAGTTGCAAATTACGAGGCAAACATCAGATCAAGCGAACCTCGGAACTCGTACAACACGGGCCACGCAAGGAATTACGACCCTGGCTTTACTTAAGGCAAAAGCTTACACTAAGATCGTAAGACTGTGAAACCAGGGTTGTCTAAGGAACTGTATGTGGTCTAGGACATTCTAGGACCGTCTAGGATGTCACTACGAAAACAGATGAAGCTGTCTTCTGCAAGGTGTCTGCCGCCGGAGGAATTCTGAACAGTGAAAGACGATACTGAGGCTGCTAACTACCGAAATCAGGCTAAGCTGACACAACCGCTGCAACCTCGAGACATGGAACCGAAAGCTCACATAACGCCAAGATGCATTGCCCTCGTAGTTAGCCTGAAGCGGCGCGTTTTGCAGTGCCGCCGTGATATCGTAGTTCCCGCCTCCAGCCTGCGGATTGCTTCGTCACAAGAGATTCGCTCCTTTTGCTGATTACTGAGACACATGGGCCGAGGAACTTGAATTTGCGGTTGTTCAAAACCTCAAGTTTCCCAGCAAAAGGCTTTCGGCCTTCTCCCACAGCTTGCTCGTTAGGGACTGAGCGGACGTGAACTCCTGCAGCTTCGAGACTCGAAACTTGGAGCTACAGTAGGGGTGGGGCTTTACTTCAGCTGCCCTTCCCGAGGAGATCCTCCTGCACCTCGCATCTAGCTTTAGGCTTCGCATCAGAAAACGAAGGCTGACGAAGGCTGAAAACATTCGAAGTGAAGGCTTTTGGGCCCGTGATCGTATGACAAGATCTGCCTTACTTTGAGAATGACAGAAGCTGGCTCCTTGCCCGTCCGTGGCATCAATTCATGATCGGGTGGTTCCTGATCGACCGGACGCCAGTGTTCAGCACACGGGGTTGGTGTTCAATGAGCTAACTAGCTTGCAACTGATTCAAGGATCAAATTTACGTCGTGGCTCTGCAAGCTTGTCTTCGCCCTTTACGCATAGTCGGGTGAACAGAGGTACGGCATTCACTACAGAAGCCCAAATACATACAGTCCAACGCTTTCAAGCCGTGGTTCTGAGAGGCCGGTTATGTTCATAGCATCCTCCCGGTAGGCCTTTGGGCATAGCCTCAGTGCTGCAGCTCAAGCTTCCGCTCCCAGAACTGCACGTAGACACCGGACCTCTGAAACAAAGCCAAGGGTTTCGTCCGAGGAGCATGTGACAGTGCCAGACCCACTCCACATCGAGGGGTGGCACTAGCCGTGCTTGAGGATCCTTCTTGGCCAGAAGTGGCAGCCATATATCCTCGTAGCGCTGGACTGCCTGTCGAAGCACCTCAGTGGTAAGCCTATGCCCCTTGTCTAGGAAGGGGCTCTAGTCTACTGCTCCCATTCTCGCATATTAAACAGTACCTATATGCATATGTCTGCATGCATGCGCGCATGTATGTACGTACGTATGCATGCATGCGTAAGTGCATATGCATGTGTAAGTATGTTGTGCAAGTATGTGTATGTATGTGTATGTACATGTAGATTCGGCATGCACATTTATACATATAGGCTTCAGATATCACGTTTGTGAAGTAACGTGGTGTCTTATGTTACTCTGCCATCTTTCTGTTTGTCTGCATTACTGTATGGGGGGGAAAACTCACTCAGTTCGGCTTGCGAGATGTGTCGGCAGTGGCACCTGCTGGTTCGCATACAGGCAGGGATACTTGTCCTTAGTCGGCCCAGAAATGCTTTGTGAATGCTGCGCGTTGTGCGCTTGGTGGCTTTGCCGTGGTTCACGAAGACACATCAATGCAGGCTGTGTGTTCGACAGGGAGGGTCGTACAGACTGCGGAACCCCATCTTTCAGCACGAATGCCCAGAACAAAAGACCACCATGCAAACGGATCGGGCAGCATGTGCCAGCACGAACATCGACAGTACTTGGAGCTAGCCAGGACCCACGAAGGCGTGGCCTCGGGCTACACTGGCTTGTTAGTCAGAGTGTCAACCTCCTTGAGAAAGTCGATCATGTTTCGGCAGGCCTTCACCAGATCCACCTTGAGGCGTAAGAACGCCACCGATTAAGTTGGCATGGAACAGAACATACAACCATAAGTAAGTGCAGCTAGCTCAAAGCTGCGAAATACGAGCCGGCCTACTTCTGCGCAGCAAACGGCAAACTACAAAGCCCCACCTTGGCCTTTGCGAAGGTTGCTTTGGGTACCTGGTGCCGTGCCGGGCGGAAGCAGGCAGCGCAAGCGCCCATGGCTCTCATGCAATGCAGTGCAATGCACTACAATGCCCTCGCGGCTTACCAGACATTGATAGACTGGGCCTCGAAACAGGCTTGCCCTCTACTGGGGAGAACAGGCAGGGTCCTAAAACCTTTCAAAGATTACTATTACTGTTCTCTCAAGCAAGGCTGGATGACGGCGCGCAAAGCAACGCGGCCTTATGGCTCTGAGAATTGCGTATGTTCAAACTGTAGCAGGACAGCTGTATCCAAGACGAGACGTCAGAGTGTTTCGCTTGTGAATTGGCACAGCATCAACCACCACATGGAGTTGTGAACGGACGATTTATTAATCTATTCTGAAGTCCAGACTTGCAGCGACACTGCACGAGATTTGATTCAAAATGGCCGAACACATGGAGGCACAGCTGTCTCAGAGAGGTCCGGACCAGCTCCACCACGCGTCGACTGTCACGTTCCAACACGACCTGCGCAAGATCGGAACGGCCGCTATGAAAGGCTGGCAGTCCCGAACGGCTGCGCTTGGCTACTGAACCAGCGATGACTGTATGGCGAAGTCTCTGACTTGCCCACCCTCTCGTCCCGCTCATCCAGGAAGAGAACTCCATCAAGACCTTCGAGACCATTTTCGAGAAGATACCTCATCTGGTGAGGCCCTGGCCATGCTTTGCATCAGAACGGACGTTTGCAAGAGAGCGCTGCAAGACGACAAGATCAGGCAGCTGAACCACTGCATCCGAAGCTTAACAGCGGGAACAGGAATCCATGAATCGCCCCAGCTTCACGATTTCAACTGAGGTAGCTGCTCGGCAACTTCTCGATTCGTCATGCCCGTGACCTATATGAGGCGACTTATGGTAGACTCTGGTAGAAGCAGGGGCGGTTGCAACATGCTTTGTTCCTGGTCGTGCTTGCAGACAGCGCTTCAGCCGCAACTCTTGCATCTGATGTGAGTGATGCTTGACTAGGCTTTGGCAGTTTTCACTTCGCCCAGTGGCGGGCTGATCTGGTGCCGCACCTGAAGCCTTAAACATGAATGTCGGAGTTTAACATCCTGTGCATAGAGGTCGCAGGCTTCACTGAAACGAGTCTGCCGCATACGACCTCTGTGATGACCATGAAAATCATGGAAACCATGAGGTTTAGAAACTATGAGGTTTATGAAAGATAAGCAGAAAAAGACTCGCTCGGGAGAAAGCAATCCTGGGGTGCCCGACTAAAGCGCCAGAGTCGATAAGTGCGTGATACTTCGGCCTGCAAGAGCAGGCGTGCCCAGCACAGGCCTGCACGTCGCCAAGGCACTAAACGGCAAGCAAACGATTGCCTGTTACCCCGGCTGCTGCGCGTTTTCGCTACCTGTTCGCAGGACCCTCCACATGATGTGCTACGACCGGGGCTCAACTTCCGGCTTCAACACACACCAAGAGATCTGTTTCCAGCGAATCTTGCTCAAACTCTTGGGGTGGATTGGCTCTGGAATATGACGTCAACATCGGCAGCAACGAATGCGTTGCACTCAATGTCCACACAAAGAGCCCCAAGACTGAGGAAGCGAGCTATGTATCGCTACTCTAAAAAGTAGAGAGCAGGTGCGATGCTGGACTGAGGTAGAGTTGAGAGACTGGCGATGTCCAGGATCTGCACAGGACTCCAACGTCCGAGCCTCAACAACTGCAAGCAAATCACGGCACGTTTTCTTCAGAAGGAACGTTAGCATTCGTTAGCAAAGTGCGTGAATTGCTGTTGCGAAGTGCATCCCCTGCACACCCAGTTTGCCAAGGCTTGAGTCTGAGCAAGGCGCTCCACAACGGACACGTGTTGAGTGGAACTGAGGACCTGCTTTTCAGCTGTGCAGGGCGCGTGCAGGACAATGGACATTCAGCTTGAAAACATGTCGCAAAAAGGCTGCCATGCCTGCAGTACTTTCCCGTCGTCACCCTCCGCGTAGATACAGCGTCCCATCGACTTTGGCCTCACGGCACAATGCAAACGGTGCACCCCAAAATGGTGCCAGGCCAGCGATGCATAGCTTCACGGGGCTGATTTACAACTTACAAGCTCCTACAATTACAGCCAGTTACAGCTGCAGAACTTGCACGAACGCTCTCTTCTGAAACAGCCGTGATACTTGAGACAAACCACTGCGAGAAATAGACCGGACACCCTTTGCGGAGACAGTGGCAGCCCTCTAGACTCTATACAGCCTTGAGCTCATTTGCTCGGCCCGCCCAGAGCAGAGCGAATGAGACCGCAAGACTCCGATACCCCTTGGCCCCTGAGGCCCAAGCAGCAGGTCATTGGGAGTGCCGCTGAAGCCAAGGCATTGCTTGAAAAGCTGCGGCCTGGGCACGTCCGGCTGGTTTTGAGAGGGGCTTCGCAGCTCTGCGAGCGACGGGCCAACGGATTCTGTATGCGACCCTGGCCCACAGATGCCAGGTGATGTTAGTGTGCACTTCTTTTCCTCACTCTCACCAACTTCACTTTATCTGTCCACCCCCTTCTCTTGCGGACACTAAGGGTGTAGTTGAGGTTTCGGCAGCTGCCCTGCTTTGGGACTAGGCCAGGCCCCTGTCGTATCAGGACTGAACTGCGGGCATACTTCGGCCCGTCGTGTGCAATTTGAAGCACTTGGGGCGTGAGTAGCTTTCCCAAACACCGGAGACACTGAGATGCCGGCCCAGCCAACTCCTGCGCAGCACAATGAGGCGCTAGATTCGCTAACCAATCCAATGCATATGGCTTAAAAATTGCGCTATGGAAAGTTTCTTGGGCCTTAGGAAGGGAAGCAAGATTCCGAGTGGCCGGGATCGCCGGAACAGACAGCGGCGGCTCTATGCGATCGCAAGCAAGACACTTCAAAGGCAGCTCTGAAGGGTCCTGGCCACAAGCGGTAAGTTGAGTCTCGTTGCGATCCAGTGTTCCTGCCTTGGAGTGCTCAAGGAGTGGAAATTTAACCGCGATTTCCCGCTGTGGGCCTCTGTTGCAAGATTGCCTGGGCCCGGCCAGCGGCCAACCTTCACAGTAGCCCAATACGAGCTTGCGCTCTGTGATGTGCCTCAGCCGTTGATTTGTTTCAGACTCTCTAGCAGCGAGGCCCGCGCGATGAAGACATTGTGCTCCAGCCTTGGCGAAGCATTACTACCGAAGGAAAGCGATCTTCCTCTTTCATCGGCAATTGAATTAAAGAGAGGTTGCTGCCAGTGGCTGTGTAGAGAAGTCCATGACGCTTGGTGCTGCTACCGCTCTTGCTGAGGTCCCCTGCAGGTGACGGATTGCCATGGGGGAGTAGCGCAGCACATCGTAGACAAGCTGAACTTGCCTCAGTTCCGACCAGGGATGGCCTCCTCATCGTGACTGACTACTGTGGGCCTGGGACCTCTGGCAGTAGAAATCCGACCCGTGGGAAAAGATCTCGAGGCTGAAGGAAGCTCCTCCACCTCACCAGTGGCCTCCAAAAACTCCGGATCAAACTCCTGAACTTGGCCGGCCACTCTGGGTCGTTGATGTCCAGCAGCTCCAAGGGCCATACATTCCGCCTTCTGCATCAACATAGCATGGACAGCACTATGACTGTGTCCTGCGAAGATATCGGCGGCCGTTTCCAAGCAAAAGCCGCCTAGTCATAAATTCAATCCTCCCTGACGTTACGATAAGTTCAGTCTGCTACCACGAACCTATACGGTGCATTTGGGGGCCTGTCGACCGCGTCCTCGACACCTGTGGAAGCAAGATAAGGAAGCGAAGTGACTGATTAAGATCTTGACGTCTTCATTGGAATGCTTGCTTCAACAACAAATGCACAGCGCCACCTTTGGACGTAGGACTTGGGCTTGAGGTCCGAACTTCCCAAAAGTATAAAGTCCAAGTGAGGCCCATGGGTGTCGCCAATTTGCTACAAGCTTCTCGAGTTCGGCCATTTGACACCCAAGCAACAGCAGGTCCTAGGAGTCCTAGCGTTCATAGCACCGTTCCCTTGGCTGCGCCTGAGTTGGCGGGATGTGGCCTTGGCTGGGCAGTGAGCTAGGCCGGCTAGGCCTTGCTCTGGATTAGCATACTTTTGGGTAGCATGAACCTTTCCTCTTCTTTTCAATCGGTACTGTCGAACCACCCCTGGAAAATGACCAACTAGTTTTCCAAACTGGAGGGGCAGCCTGTCAAAACGTAAATTGGATGCTGCAAGATCAGGCTGCAACAATACAAGCTACCAAAGATGCCTTGTTGTAAGGTATCGTAGTGATGCATGGCATGAACAAGATGATACAAGATACGAATCAATCTGCTTGGTGGCCCTGAACATGCCTGGCACGGGGCCCTCGCGACTTTGCGAGCGAATCTGCCCGACGACGATGATGCTCGTCATCTTTCAAGTCGCCCACCCATCGACCGTCCTGCTCAAATCAAGGCTTCACAGCTTCTGAGCTCAGCGGTTCTCGGCTGTGCCAACATCGAGCATGTGGACATGACGCTAACAAGGCTTGCCATGACCTCGGTGAACCCGCGGACTTTGCCGCCAGCCCGCACGATCATCGTCACATAGGCCTGCGACTGGAATCTGTGGCCTAAAACGCAAGCGAGTGAGGAAGCAGGCCAGAAGGAAGCCAAGACCCTCAGAGCGTGCATGCGCTGGGCTGGCCATGAATTGACGGTGGCGCTACAGTGTGTCTTCCGTTAGTTCAACTGTCCGACATGCCTGACAGGCGGCTCGGCGATGAAAGTGCACAGCACCTTCCTGACAAATGCGACAGGTGACATCGGCTGGCAGCTGTTTGCGTTAGCCAGTCCTAGCGACGACTGAAGAAGGATGTTCTCAGAATGAGATCCCGCGGATCTCAATTCGATTTGATATGAGGTCACAGATGCCGACTATCAGGTTTGCATCCGGATCCTCTGTGCGCCATCAAGACCACAAATGAGCCAAACCTTGCTGAACGTGCTGCTTAGATGCTGCCCGCATTTCCTCCAGCAGCACCTTCAGAAGGGTTCGAACCTCAGCTCAAAAAGTATATGTTGCTTGACTCTGCCCGTGATGTCCCGCACCACTGTGGCAAGCTGCCTCGGCTGGTTCGAATGCAAGCTTGCAAGAATGCCCTTCCTGGGATGCATCTCTATTATAGCCTTCGATAAAGCCACAAGGGCATCGACGGCAGCCGGGCATGTATGCATGCCCAGGGCCGCAAGAGTTAGCAGAATGCTAGGATGCCGGCATCCCTTTCGCGAAGTCCGTTCAATCGGTAAGCCAAAATGGTGAAGCCTGGTCTCTAGCCAGGACGCAGGCTGGCTAGCGCACATCAACGCGTAAGCCGTCTAGGAACTGCAAAGTCATCTCATCTCACCTCCTCAAACACCATCCTGCAGAAACAGAAGTCTGAGTCCAATGCCGATCGTCACGTCTGGATGGGAGAATTCGGAGGACACGCTGGGGGTGTCCTCGCAAGACTTCATGCAGCACTGTCATCATCGTACATCTTGCCATGAGTCTCCAAACACATTGAGCGATGGAACCTCGACCTAGGAATTTGAGCGGCTGTCTTCGGGTGCCGTGAACACCATCCAACAGTTGTCCTTACACCTTACATACTTAGTGATATGGCATCGCGTCGGACCTCAAGTTTGTGTTGCTTAGCTCTGGCTTGAGGAGAACCGGCCAGGTCCTTCCCCACAAAGGGCACTGCCAACAGCTTTCGGCTTAGTGGAGTGCGCACATCGCCCCAGGCCATTTCAAGCGCATGGCCAGTCCTTACGCAGCAGGATGGGAGAAAAGGCAACCAAGAAATAACAAACACAACACACATCCACGAAAAAAACTTGTAATTACAGGCAGAATTAACTTAAAGCTCGCATGACATGACGAAGTCGCAACATGCAACTACACATGCACCCTAATCGTCTTGTGTACTGACATGAAAGGAACCAATAATACGATTGTGCAGAAGCTGCACACACAACGTTTCTGACTCCTCTCTTTAAGCTTGTATAGGTATCGATAGTAACCGTGCTTCTTCTTCTTCTTCAAAAACTACTCGCTGAGGATGTGCGAGGCCTCGAGGGACCCGACCGCTCTCTCAATTGGGCTTTAGACTAAGCTGCAGTTGCGGGCAGTCTGAGAAAGAAGACGCTGACGCGAATTGGCTTTCGCAATTCTTAATGATTCATTATCAATTTTTCAAGGGCCTGGTTTAAGCATCTGGACCCACGTTCATGGGCGACTTCAGGACATTTAACTGGGCTGTGCATGTAGCAGCTAAATGAGAAAGCTGAACATTTACAATCATCAGTAAGCATCTCCCTCGCGAAAGTACAATCACTGTACGATCAACGAACTTAGCAACAAGTTTGGCCTGTGTCCCCTAGCATCATGCCACTGATACAGATTAGGTTGGCAGCTGGCTTAACGTAGTGATTGCATGAGCCTGCGTCCCGTGCACAATAAAAGATGTTCTTGCTTGCTTGCTTGGGGTATGGGAACTCTCTCTCTTTCTCTCCGTACATAACTATATACCTATATACTTATATGCATATATATATATATATAACATACATACATACAAACATACATACATACATACATACAGTACATACAGTACATACAGTACATACATACATACATACATACATACATACATACATACATCCATGTATATATATATATACATATGTATACACACAGTTTACCTGTGTGTGCTATTCCCTTCTACTACTTCGGTTATCTAGATTCTAGCTGGAAGAGCGGGCGGACATACGTGTTGCTTGATAGCTTTGCCACGACATTGACAACGGTCTGACGTGCTTCATCCTGAATCCTCGGATCCCTACATCTGCAACAGCAGAAAGGCAAGCAAGGCGGAAGGAAGCTGTCCTGAACATCTGAACATTGCCGAACCAATTCCGTCACCCTAGTAGCTTGCGTGAGTGCGACTGGCATCTGGCACTCGTGTGCAGGCCTAGCATAGTGAGGACAACAATAGAGACATGGAAACTCCAACTTGTGTGTACATCCTGGTCTGTACAGCGGGGCCTGCCCGCCATTCGGAGGCATTGCAGGTGTGTGCCGAGCCGCAAAAGACCATAAGTGACCCTGTGGATCTTGCTCAGCAAGTAAGGCCTCGACTTCAAGTTCCAGAATTAGCGCTACGGCTTGGTCGACCCGTGATATTTTTCTGATGCCGTAACTCTTCACTCTTCACTAAGGGGTTTGTAGACACAAATGCGCGCACTGGACCTGTGCCATGTTTCTGCTAATGGCTTCTTTGTCTTTCCCGTGGCTAGATTGCCAGTCGTCCGCTCATGCCTACGGGTAGCAAGCAAAGCATTTGCCGATATTGAGTCTGTTTCACACGGGACTCGTCTGCTTCTCGTGAGCTTGAAACAGGGAACTTCCGGTTGATCGTCAAACCCTCAGGCGATGATTATCAACTTCTCGAAAAATACCACAAGAATCTTCACAAGGCGCCGAGGTTCCGACAGCAGCTCATGCAGCCACGAGAGAGCCAGGTTGAGGACCTTCCGTCCGTGCCTGGACATGTCCAAGTCCGGGGCTTGTGAACGCGACTTTACCGCATCCAACACTTTCGGAACAGCCGTATGGTACGCGACTGTGTGCGCCCATTCAGGCTTCAGGAATTGTCCAATCGGGCACCTCCAAACTCTGATAGGTGCAGAGTGCAGCCATGACACCCCACTGACATCTTCGTACGCGAGTGCGCGATGCGGGAGTGGATTAACATGATTTGTGGCCCTGGGCCCTGGCGACGACATGTTGAGCAGGATCTCTTGGAAGTGGAGCTCTGGGCCTGGATGCAAGTAATGGCCGAAAGATGCCGAAACAACTCTTTTGGTTGTGAGGGGTCGATTGCCTCGCTTTGATTGACGGCTGCAGGTGCTCCTTTGCGCACGCACATCTTCCCCAGACCAGAAAAGCAGGGCCCGCGCGGCCCTGACGTAGGAGGGTGCGGAGGTCCGGAAGCAGGAGCGCACCCTGAAAATGGTGGCTGATGAAAGGCTTTGGTGCACTTAGATTGGACATGTAGAGGCGGCCCTGTAAGTCTAGACTCTGGCGGATTGGCACGCCCATCAACCGTGCCGTGCAGCTACTTCTCGAGAGACTATATCGGTTATTGCAACGGTCCACAGACATTAAAGCGCTTCAATGATTGCTAGATCTGGATCCGCTAACCCTTGTGGCTAACAGTCCGCACTCTTCTCCGAGGTCTCACCACGCGAAGCCTTGCACAATATCATCCCGACTTCCGAAACTCTTAGCTAGAGCTGAGCATGCCCATTGAAACCCTGAGTCTCTCCCTACTGAGCACAATCCCTTGCCCACAGGGTGCAGAGCGAAGGACCTCCAGGTGCTCATCAACGAAGAGGGCGACCCAATCCTTGGCAGCCGAGAAATCCAGACCGCAGAGAGCGGTGCTGTGACAGCTCAATCCGAAGCACATGACCGAGGCTCCTGCAGCTAAGTGGGGCAGCATTTCCTGAAGTGGTGTATTGTCCGACAGCATGTAGCACGGTGACGATCCCCTCAGAAAAGACAAAATTGGGAAGTCAAGAAATCTAGTGACCAATGCATAAAGGGACTCCACTGAAAATAGAAATGTAGGCGTCTTTACCACGGCGACCGCAACACAATCACTATCGGTGTCCCACCGGCCTTCAGGTAAAAGTCGCGTGACAGAAGGACAAAATGCGGAGCCACCTGTCAAATGTCAAGCTTCGCTGGGAAGGACAGCCGTCAAGGATCCACACGCTGAGATCTGTTCTAACATGTGGTGCACCACACTCCCTTGCCTTTGCGTTCAGCTTGCCGCAAACATGTTACAATGCTTTTATGACTTTAATGAATGATTAATGCTGCATACCCATGTGGGCATGTGGTGTGTGTGTGTGTGTTGGCGGTATTGTGTGGTCATGTCAAGTCAAGTCATGTCAGGAAACTGTCTATCTGAGTCTGTCTTTTGGTCTGTGTCCTACCTGCCCGTTCAGCACTCAAGAGCAAGAGAGTCAGGAGAGCACGAGCAACCCTCGAACCCTCTGCGCGACAGGCCGTCGGTCTCTTGCAATCTTAAGACGAGGTTGTGGCCCCCGCCCCTGCCCTGTCCGTCGACGGTGGCGCCCATATGTTTGCATACATGTCAAAGGAACCTGTTTAAGCTTTTGTGTAACACAAATGTGCAGATCGCTGGCATTTGCTAAACGGATGGGTCGTCCTCCCAATGATAAACTGATAAACGTGTCCTGTTGATTTGACGCCTGCTGTACCAGGCTGTGCTAATCCCCCATTCAAACGTTGTCCGATACTCGTTGAGGCTTCGGCAGTTGCGAATTGAACACAACAAAGGTACAAGTACGGCAGAGGATGGCCACAGACAGTACTAGTAGTGCTTACGACTCAAGCTACCAGTGGGACAAGTACCAGCGAAAGTAAGTTATTAATAGCAGTAGTAATCGCTGTGACTCACTCAGTCTCTCAAGGGGCATGAGGCTTCACTTCTATTCGTTAATGTTAGCATTGACTAACCGAACTAACCAAATGGATCAGTTCAGTTGAGTTGGGCCCGTGAACTACTGCTACCAGTACAACTGCCAGTACCACTCAGCAGTCTTGACTCATTCTGAGGCTGGCTGCCTCAACGGCAGGCGTAAAGGCAAAAGAAACACTTTGAGTATTTGTCCATGCCGTTGCGGGATAGTCGGTAGAGTGGTGAGTACGAGGCTAAGATGTCGATCCTGAACCTTGGACCCTGCAACGTTGAATCCGAAACGAAATCGGTCTCCAAGTGCCGAGAAGACCCCAGGCCCAAGGTTCCTCGAGCCTGCACGCTGAGGGACTTCCGGCCCTGCTTGACTTTCTGTGCCAGGGCCTGATGGCTTTGATCGTGTTTGACCCGCATGTTCTGCCCAAAATGCAAACAAAACGAGACGACATGCAAAATACATTCCGGAGAAGTCCAGGCACCGGTGGGTTTGATTTGGAATGAAGTTAATCTGTTGTCCCACACTTTCAGACTGGAATGCCGCTCGGGAGATCAGAACCGGGCCTGCTGACGAACCTCCTGAGGTCCCGACCCCCAGGGCAACTTGAGCATCTCTCCCTGATAGTGGCAGCGCTTAGTCTCGTGATGATGCTTGCAATGCTGACACCCAGAGCCGTGACACCCAGAGACGGGAAACCGTCAGAGCTACTCAGGGCTGCCCCATCTGCGTTCGCATTCCCTGCCCCGCGAAGCTGCACTGTCACCAGCTGCGTTCGCATTCCAAATTGCTCTTCTCTTGTTCATTTATGGGCGTCTCCGTTCTCACGTCGAAAGAAGCACTGCTCAAATGCGAGGCATAGCCGGGTGCAGTGCTCGCCGGCGTGCTCTCCGCACAGCCTGTCGCCTGGACAGAAGTCGGCTTCCGGGCCGCATGCTACTCTGCTAGGCCACGCGGCCTCACATTATGAAACGCCACCGACACCACGAGACCATAGTTAGATGCAAGCCAGGATGAGCACGACAGGCTGAATTCCAGCGCAGTTTCTCAGGACGCCGTGATGGTTGAAGTAGCTACCTTCACGGACTGAGCTAACGATGCTCAGCACGTTTGTTGTCCATCAGGCTCATTTCGCCGTCCTACGTGGATTCCCCAGTGCACCCCGGCCGCTGCAAAGACCGCATCGAGCAGGTCAAACGGCAGAGTGTAGCGGCATCCATTCCTGACAGTGCGCTTCGAGACACGGCGGATTAAAAGCGAAAGCTCGTGGTAAGGTCTAGCAGATGTGTCGTTTGTGTCTCCGTGTCGGGTGTGCCATGTTGACACTGAAACACTCAATTATTAGCTTTTGTTCCCATCTGACAACAATGGACTGCTGCAACTGTGACGCGCCGCTGCTCGGCATGACCATGCTCAGCAGCAGCAAGGCGGTTAAGGCCCGTGCCTTCCTCGCACCGACTGGCCTCAAGCACTGCGCTGTCCAGGACTGTACTTTCACTGAAGTTGCCTAATCCACTTTTCGAGGTTTTGCACGGTGGTGATATCACCAGCCTACGCAAACAGCGAGCCCGGAGCTTCTTCAACATGGCTGCTCGGGCCGCTTACCCGTCATGTCCAGGGGCAGGCGCCGGCCCAGCCTTCAAGGATGCGTAACGCATTCAAGCAGGGCTGGCGGCGTGGGCTGGCTCTGGGCACCAAAACAGCCCAACGCACCGGCGAAACAGCGGCACAAACTATGGCATGTCTCAAGCCAAGAAACGGCCAGTTGAGCTCACTTCGGAGAGGATCCAGAAGCATATCGACCTGGCATTTGACATAGGTCTATGTTCTGACGAGGCAACCAACACGACAGCTATTCAACACTGTCGGTGTGCTGGATCGTCCCGATCTCCCCACCTCATCGAGCAGCATCACGCCACCGTGGAAAAGATCTAAGACCTCGCCACAAACACCTGGGACTCGCACGTACGGAATAAGCTATTGCGGACGTGGCTTGGTACGGAAAGATGCCTGCAAACTTGCAGATGCTAAGGCGGCGTGGACGAAGATTCCAGCATGCGTCAGTTTTTTGGAATTTGTGGGGGGGGGGGGGGGNNGGCAGTCGTGCAAGCAGCAAATACACCGGGGCTCCAGCGAACCTCATCTGCCTTGACTTTCTCCTGTCGGCGACGGACGGACAGCCCGACAACACAATTGAACAACCTGAAAGATCTGACACATGAAGCTTCATCTGGGAAGTGCCCAACCAAGCCTCGGAACCTGAAGCAGGCTTTCATAAATTCACCAGTGCAGGGGGACAATTTGCCATTGGTGCATGAAGGATTGCTGCAAAAAAAATGGTTGCCCGAAGACAGTGGGTGCCCTGATCCAGAAACTGCCTGTGCAGAAAACTCAACAGGGCAATCTGCAATCTCGTCATCCGGGTTGGATGCCTGGGCATTGCGGCACGTGCACGTGATTCATGAAAGCTTGGATTTCTTGTTTCCCGCTCAGATCCTGCCGTCAGTGGGCAATTAGTGCTCTAGCTATCTCGGAATGTTCCCAAACCAGGTAGTTGCATCCGCTAGCTGCACTGCGGTATTGCTGAAGCACATATAACCTCACACCGACAGAGGCTTGCCGCAATGGTACACCCAGTATGCTGTGCCTCAGCCTGTCAAGCTGAAACCTGCAGAACTCGGGCGCAAATCCTTAAGCGAAGCGCAGTCAGCGGCCGATGATTCCTCCCTAAACGCAGTCAGTGACCGATGATTCGACCGAACTTCAAACTCAGCCAGCGTGCCACGGACAGCCAAGAAGGAAGACGAAGCCAGCCCTGCACCAGGAACTACATGGTGTCCCAAGAGCAATGCGCATAGCACCATGTGTACTTCGCGGTACGAAGGGAACTCTAGCATGCAGAATTACCCAGCCGCACTATAGGATGACAGTATCACAGCAGTGTCCAAAAAGCGTGCAATCCAAAAGAGAGCCTTCTTCACGAAGTGCCTTGCGGCATTAGTTACGATGTTACGAATTACAAAACTGGTAGCACCTTGCGCATTTACAGCGTCAGCGATGAGGGCAGCGAAGGAATCATCAATCGTACTACGATGTACGCCGAAGCTTTGGCCATCGTCGCTTTGGAAACGACTCTGACAGCCGGGGTCTAGGACTAGGAGTAGGGGCTGCCAAGCTACCCCAGCCGCCAGTATGAGTATGCCGCCCAACTAGAGCAGAGGCATAGACGCGGTACTACGTACAACAGGCCTGCTCTGCGGAGATTGGCTGAGATAAACTGCATGCAGCCTTTTATCGTACGTGTTTTGGCACAGAAATGGCACCTGCCACACCTCTAGAAATTGCAACGCAATCGCGCACTGAAGCACCGCTCACATGCTAACTCCCATAGAATCCATAGTAGCCCGTGCAAAGCAACAAAACATGCGCGGCAGGAGCACAAAGCCAGGAGCTTCACAGACCTTCCAGTCGTCTTCCCAGTTCTTGAATTTGCGAGGCTGATAAAGCTCTCATCAACTCCCACATCATCAGTTTCCCTGTAGAATTACCTCGCAGGACTGCAGGCAGGATTGTGTGTCTCGCCAGCACTGATGCCTGCGTTTCCGTCTCAGCCGATTGCTGCACACGAGATGTCTGTAGATGACGCAACCTCACGCAAGTACAATGGAACATAGGTGAGGAAACACTTGAATTTGTGCGAAATTTCGACCCAAGCTCAAATTTGTGATGTACTGACTGGGAGAGACCGGGACCAACACTCCAAAAGCAGCTCGATGCGACGAAGGAGTACGCTCTTCACCTCATGTTGCGGATCCCTTTCAGTGTTGAACTGCTCGACATGGCGCAGGCTGCATTAAAGATCGCAAGCGCACGGGGATCTCTCAACTTGCCCTTGCGGTCCCGGGCCTCGCATCTGTGCAATTGGAAGCATGACGCAACTGCACTGGTCTGCAGTTTGATTTGTGGGCACCCTGCAGAAGTTGGTGCAGCAATCACTGGCGCCTCGGATAAACAGGAGACTGTGCTTGCTTATGGTAGAATGGACGCCTTACGAAAACCAGCATGCGATTTGCGTGGGCAAGTGGTTTTCCCAAGACGAGCACCAAGTGGTGAAAGCAAGCGAGCTGCTCTGACTCTCAAAGTGCGCCGATGACATGTTACACGACTGCCTGTCGAATCTCTTTTGTCCCAGCTGCTGTGCTCACTTCGTTTCTGGTTCGAAGGGGTTCAGATTTCCAGAATGCTTGGCTTCGGCGCTCTCACCGCAGGCATTTCGATTGCACGATTGAGCAATCAGTAGACTGTGTTGGCCCTGGCTGCAGGGGGCTGGCTCTGCTTCGCTGGAGTATAGCTGATCTACATAGCGCTCTTCTCTGCCTCGGATTGACTAAGACCACTCATGCTCTCAAACATAGCTACAGAGGCAAGCACTACAAGCCCTGCACCCGTCCCTTCCGTGCAGCATTGAGCTTTGCAAGCAAGTTCGGGGTCGCGACCACCTTCTCTCACGGCGGATGCCCCAGAGACCCAAGTGGCGAGTCATTCGGTTCCAGACCGGCTTGACAAGGTTCAACTTTCAGGATCAAGTCTATTTTGACGGCAGATCAACTGGTCTGATTTTCTATCGCCTTAGGCTAATTTTAAGGACTTAAGGACCTCACAGGAGTGAGAGGAGAGTGGGTTTGTCCAGCTGGCTCGGAAGGCCTGGCGATGGAAGTCGAAAGTCAGCACAGGCCTGGCGGCGAGGGCTTAAGAAATTGAAAGCTCGCAGCTCCTGAAGTTGGAGCCGCAGCTTTGACCAAACCTATATGATATATCAGGAAAAGGAGGGTCCAGGTGTACGCAACACGCCGGGGACAACTGAATTGAAGTTCTGCGACTCACTCGAAACATCTCGAAACCCTCCTCTGTTGTGGGCCCGAAGAGATGCAGGATAGAAGGCCTTGGCAGCACTGGGGACGAAAATCGTTCTGCGAGAACTGCACGAGACCTCAAGGACAACCGCAAGTGCCAGCATGTTCTATTTACATTAGGCATGATCCAGCGAGCCGCCAAAATACATCGCGCCAGAATACATCGTGATTCTTCTTGTTATGTACGGGGAGACTAGTCTGGCTCTCGCTCTTTGGCTCTTTCTTTCTTTCTTGATTACCTCATCCTTATCCGAAATATCGCACCCTAGTCAGGTTCCTACAAGTAACGGTTCCACCTTCCCCTTCGATCAGATCGTGGCTTGCCAGACTGAAGGCAGCCCTTGCTCTCCACTGCTGCGGGCATGGCATACCCAGCAGTGCAGATGGCATGCAGGCACACACCAGCCTGCCACACCGTCAGCTTGAGGGCACGTAGAGTTCTTCGCGTGTTTGGCGTTGGGGATCTAAGTTTTCGAAGCCTCGGTCACTGTAACTATCACCGTGCTAGGCTATTCCAATTCCTGACCGTCTCTGCAGGCCACCCTGCGACCAAGAAGGTGCCTCGTTCCGTCTGCAAGGAGAAGCACGACCAGCGGAGTTATCATGGTCGTCTTCCCTTCACCCATCAGCATTTGCTGACACCTGGGAGAACTACATCCGGTAGGGAAAGGCATCCACGGTGATTGTCTATCGCATGGAGCCCCAAAACATACCCGAACACACTGCTTCACATGGAAACTTGCCAAATTGCTCGGGCATCTTCAAACTGAACCTTGCCGACCTGAAAAACACACTGTGCTGCAGGGTGTTTTGGCCCTTTCGCATGGTTTGTATCGATGATCGATGCTGGCATGGTCGGCAAGAGACAGAATTCCGCAGGGGTTAGGCAGTCAACCTCCTGTCGCGATGAAGTTGCCCAAAGCTTTCACAAAGAACTGCTCAAAACATCCGCAAGACTGGCTGTGCAAGTCAAACTGTGCACTCGTTCGGACTTGGCAGCTGCTGAGCCACTGGCACTGAATGACCAGCCTGTCTCAGCTCTGAATCAGCGAACCCCTGCCATCTAAGCTACAAGCGGTATCGAATGGATTTCCGCATGCCTCTGCCGAACTGATCCCGCCCCGGCCCGCGGCTAGAAGTAATCTGCAGGTTGCCGCAGGTCACCCAAACCACACATTCACTTCCACATAGAAAATGCAAGGTACCAGCCGCCACTGCCCGGCTTTCATGTGGCCGGCCTCTGCCTTTGCAGCAAAGGCCCGGATGAGCTGCACCTTTTACACGGGACGCGGCTGGCTAAACCATGCTAAAGGCACCAGCTCAGATTCTGACCTGCGGGCGACGAAGCATGACCTGACGGCACAAGCTGCATCTTGACCACGAGTTTTGCTGTGGCCCTGCAAACACCTGGATTGCCGCTCATCTCGAACAGCCTTCAAGCCTCACACCTCCTTTCCAAAGCCGAGCGGCATTGCACAAGAACTCGAAGGTGAGCAGGCGTGGGTCATAGTGCAGCTCGGAGCCTGACAGTTTGGCGTCTCGCCGCACTCCTACATGGAAGGAACATGTCTGGCACGGGGATCATACAAGCCTGCACTTACTTCCTACCCATACCCAGGCCTTTGCCCGCGGTCATGAAGTGCCTACTTTCTCCTGGTCGCGGCAGAAGTCAAGGAGCGTCTGAAGAACGCAAGAAAATGTCGCGTCCAAAAAGCGCTGTTTTCAGGCCAGTGTGCGGACAATGTGGACATGTGCACTCCACGCAAGGCAGGTCCTAGTTGCAATGCGACCTGACCACGGTCAAATGCTAGGAAAGCTAGACTGCTCCATGCAAGTCTAAATTTCTGAAGTTCTTTCAGTTCGCCAGCCGGGTGTCGGGTGCTCCCAGCACTGTGGAAACAGCATGTTTTGCAAACGATTGCAGCATCGCAAAATCTTGCAGCCGAACTGATGCGGTTCTGTTGTACGCAGAAGTTGGTCATTTCATATAGGGGTATAAGGGTCCCGCATATATGTGGGGCTTCTTTAGCATCGCGGGAAAACCATAGTAAATCCGGGTGTTCTGCATTATAAACTAAAGAAAGCTATGGACAACTACGACAAGCTAAGGTATACCATCAAAAGCTACCAGAAGCTAAGAGAAGCTAGCCAAAGCTAAATATATCCTAGACTCCATCATGCCGAGAATGAACAAAACACCTTAGCTAAATGCTAAGGTGTATTATCAAAGCAGCGGTTGAAGTTTAATGCGTAAGGTGAGGCGAAAGATATAGGGTTGTAGCAGTATCCTGCCGTTGCACACGTCATGTCGCATGAGGCTAGGAGAAGCTGGGCCAGGCTAGACCAAGCAGGAAAAGCTAGATACAGCTTTATTTTTCCCGGATTCCGGAGGAGAGTGGACCACACTAGGGGCCCTTGGTTGAAACCATCTGTGTATGAGACTGAGCTTCCTAGCTCCTTAACTGGTGGCCCACGGCCCAAGAGGCACCTCATTAACGGGCCCCTTATCCCACCTATGGATCATTGTTGAAGACGAGAAGTTCGGGGTGTTGCCAGGGGGATTTGACCAAGTCCTATAGTCCCCGGCGGACAGTACCGATAAGCTCAACTACTGCTCAAGGCAGAAAGCCACCGCGCAGACTTCTGCGGCTGATATCGCAAACCATGGTTTTGAACCCTGCTTCCTACGTAAACTTCACACCCGCGATCCTGGCAGAGCCTACATAGGAAAGGTCCACAGACGTCGGTTCTAAGAGTCCAGGTCCCGCACAGCTTGCGCACGCAAGGAAATTGCCAATTCCGGTCCTCCACGGAGGCGTTCCTGCGTATTGAACCACAGGTTCAGTCTGCGCTCTCTGCACGGCGAGAGGCTTCGAAATGAAAGCTGATGGGCTCTTGGTCTTGTCGGGGCCCGAACTCCGCAGACGACAGACACGAAAACGACGCAAGAAGCAGGTTCGGTGTCTGGAAGTTTGTCCAGTTGGCAAAGGGTGCTGGGTTTTTACCTTCGGAGGAACTGCCAGAAAGTGACATCGAAATCCCCCTAACACAGGGACAGCCAACGTAGTGAATGGTTAAGAACAACCGGAAGCGTGTTTCCCTGGAATAGAACCGATGCTTTGGCCTCTGATGAATTGTGCAGTAATTCTCGCACAGCTCTCTCGCGAGCATGCTGCTACCCAGCCCGGTGAATCAAGATTGGTGTCAATGGGTGCCCGGTTCGCCCGCAGAGTGTGCTTAAAAACAATGCCAGCTCGCTTTCTAATCTAAGTCAGCCTCTTACTTTGTGGCATGAAAACTTCTCTCGTCCGGGCTTGGGGATATTCTTAACCTTAGTCGACATATGTCACGATTCTCACAGGTGCAGCCTTGTTTTTTTTCTGTCGCTTGGGGCGTGGATTGTAGCTCATCCTCTTAAGGAAGGCAGTCGAACTCACAAGGAGATGATATTCAGGGTCTCCAGCTGGTCCCCGGGAATGGCTGAGCCATACCCCTTGCTTAAAAAGTTTAGGTGAGCGTCCCTGGCGGCTGTTTCAGCGATCGACAGGGACCTCGGCGTCTCAGAGTCCATAGTAGCGCGCGAGATCATGGTCCTGGCTGAAGGCCTCCCTGGTGCCCTGTACTTCACCTACAGCAGTCAGAAAGATACGTTGGGATTGCTGCTTGCAGCTTTCAAGATTGAGAGGGAGTTTCATCTCGCAACGGCAAGCCCACAAGAACCGAATCCCCAAGTCCTATTCTCTCAAGATGATATCGATTTCACTCTCGGGGCTTTCGGGGCAGCCATGTTTGTAGAAACTTCCGCCTGCACCGGTGTGTCCGGCAGAGCGGCTGCCGTCGGAGGCTGGTACTTCCAGAGGAACAAAAGGAGCTCCTGTGAAACAAAGTTTGCCGACTGCGAGCATTGGCGCTCACACGGTAGACGTTCAGAGATAGCAGATGTCCACAGCCGCTATCCGATGCGTCGGAGTCTGAGTTGCCATGGTGGTAGTCGTGCACTGCCCGTACGAGTACCGGCACTAATTCAAGCTGCAGCAGTAGACGTATTCTGACTGCTCACCGTCATCGTCGGGTAGCAGTAGCAGTAGCAGTAGCAGCAGCAACAGCAACAGCAGCAGCAGCAGCAGCAGCAGCAGCAGCAGCAGCAGTATCAGTAGCAGTAGCAGTAGCAGTAGCAGTAGCAGTAGCAGTAGCAGTAGCGGTAGCAGTAGCAGTAGCAGTAGCGGTAGCAGTAGCAGTAGCAGTGGTAATAGCAGTAGCGGTAGCAGTAGCAGTAGCAGTAGTAGTAGTAGTAGTAGTAGTAGTAGTAGCAGTAGCAGTAGTAGTAGTAGTAGTAGTAGTAGTAGTGATAGTAGTAGTAGTAGTAGTTGTTGTTGTAGTAGTAGTAGTAGTAGTAGTAGTAACAATAATACTTCTACTACTACGACGACGACTACTACTACAACTACAACCAACTAGTACCAGTAATACCAGTAGT
>CAJNDV010002226.1:0-22018 GCA_905221635.1 Symbiodinium sp. CCMP2456
CTACTACTGCTACTACTAGTGCTACTGCTGTTACTCACTGAAAGAATCCCCTTTCGGATCGCAGATTCAGGCAGACGCTGTTCACTTTGCAACAAAGGTGTTCTGAAAGTGTCAGCCATTTCGCCATCACACACCGCAAGGCTTGTCTTCCCTCTTGTGTGCGAACCCGGTCCCGGACCCGTCATACGTAAAAAAGACCTGGTTGCTCCACCAGCCAGTCGCACGCAAAGCCGTCTAAGACTCGAATTGCAAAACGTGGTTGCTAAACATTCCCTTGTCGTTTAGTGTAGGCCACTGCAAAGCACCGAGGTCAAGGCAATCTCCTGCCCAGAGCCATGGACCAACTTCGGGGGTGGGGTTGGGGACGTCCTGACAGTTCTTAGAGTTTCACAGCGGTTGAGTTCACCTCATGACATCTTCGCGCAAACGGCCGTATCCATTTCCAGTTAGACTATCTGGTATTGGGGTATCTTGCAACAGCGACTCGAGGTGAAAATGTCAGCTTACTGTGCAAGGGAAATGATGAATCGTTGCGAGCAGGAACCTCATTTGAGGACATGCGCTGCCAGCCCATTAGCCATGCAACACGAAACTGTAAGACTCAGCCTCCGGCAACGATGGAATGGGCATGACTGTCTTGTTTATTCAGGAGAGCTTGAAGGCAGTCTATGCAGACATGCACGACGGCGACAAGAAGGCAGTTCTCACGGTGTACAGGCAGCAAGGCAGCAAGAGATGCCCAGTCCCAAGCCAGGCCGTGGAGATCCAGGAAGGCAAAGTGACCATCCGACCTAGTGGAAACAATCAGACCTGGGCCGCGGCCTCGAGAGAGAACGGCTCCAAGTGAGAGGTTGTCGTAAAAGGCTTGCTGGATGCTTTCAAGAACACCTCTTGATGTGTGGTGTCGTATGGTGTAGTGGGCACCCGGAAGGTTGTCAATGCCGATTTGGACGACCGTTGCACTGCCGAAGTGGACTTCAACGTGCCAGGCTCCTGCATTCAAGTTGCGCCAATCGCTGTGCCGCTTGAAGCCTGGAGGGACATGTTGTGCAGCTCTCATATGACCAGTGCGATGTTCAGCTCGCCCTCTGTGCCTTGCTGAAATATCGGACCCTTTGCCGCTCATGAGTATCGTAGTCACACGTGTTGAGCCTTTTTACTTTTTATGAGACATGCATCTTACGAATGAGCCTGTTATGCCCCGCATCGATGCGACAACCGTATGAGCATCAGACTTTTTCTTCCCGCTCTGTATGCCCACCCAAAAACAGGTGCAATGCTGTTATTGTCGGAATAAGTCCTTAACCTTGGGCGGCACAGGATTTTTCAAGAGTCACGTTAGCATTGAAATGAGGTTGACTGCCCGTTCTGAATGTCGTAAGCTCCCACGAGACGGATGGATCTTTCCATACATTTTTTCGGGGTTTACGGTTTCAGCCCAGCCCAGGGCCCCAGTCCCCAGCTGGCTGGCGCGGCAAGACATCTCCAGAGCATGGTGCTCGAGATGTTCTTCAGTTCCATGGTGTCCTCCAACCATATAGGTGGCAAGATCGTCGATGTGATGAACTGCAGGCGGGCCCAGCATGCTGCCGCCCAAAAACACCTTGTGTAAACAACTGCCTTTGCGAAGTATGCTCTGGAGCGAAGGTTTTGCAAAAACCGGTGACTACCTTGAGGAGCCAAGGCCCAAATCGAGTTGATCTGCGCTTCCTTCTTTGAACTGACCCGTGACTTCGAGAATTGGTGCTGGTTTGACGGCGGCGGTGGTGAGGCTGCTGGCCCTGCTGTTGAGGTGCCACACCAGAACCATGTCGTGAAGCCAGACGAGCTTGAAAAGTTACCACCTCGCATGTAGTTCCTGTTGTCTATGCCGCGGTTTTTCAGCCGATATATCTGGGACCGACTTTCGGACAAGGATTTCTTCGTGGAAGTGAATGCTTTGGATACATTGGCTTGTTTCCGTCTTGGCCGGCTTGGAGGTGCCGTCCGGGACGAGCGATTTTGTTAGTCACTGGCGTATTGTCACGACCTCGGACGAATATGTCCGTACAACGCAGCTGGGAGTCATGACTCAGCAGGGTGAGCGGACTTCCTGAACAGTCGCAGCGTGGAGTGTACGGATGCCCACATCGCTTGGTTACTGCTGGACCCAGCTGCCGGGCTACGTTTAGGTGCAGAATTATGTGCGCCAGGCGGTGGAGGCTTGGCGACGCACGGCTTCGCTCGAGGGATGTCTGGTGTCTGGTGACGAGTCGATTGAAATTGCTGGTCAGAGCGATATAGCTGAGGATCTTCCGGTCTTCATGGCAGTGGTGGGCAAGCGGAGACCGCGCCGTTTGCATCGATCCCAAGACCTGCACGACATGGTGTCCGTCTGCGAACTGCAGGATGCTGAGTATGCTTTCCCCTTCGCATTGCTGGCGCAATGGCCACTAACCGCAGGATCCCACACATGAGGCGGCAGATGCCAGCGCAATGAGGAGTACGAGTCCTCCAGCAGCGAGTCCGACGTTTCGTAGCAGTAACTTTGCATTGACTCTGCAAGTGCATGCCAAACCTTGCGGATGTCACGGGTGTGATCCGGCTTGCTCCCCCCCCACTTGCAATGTGGCATAATGTGGCTGTTGCTGGGGTCCTACCATGTTTGCGCGGCATATGTCTGTAGCGGCCCTGCCTGCAGTCTGATGTACATCGATGACCGGCCTCACTGGACGGAGACAGAATTCCCCACGGATCCCTGTGCTGCACTTTTTCAGCAGCTCCTCCTCCAACGGAGGACGCTTTGCCAGGTGGCCGGCGGATCTTCGGCGGGTGGCCTTTATGTTCAGACGATCTGTGCGCCTGCACGTGGCCGCCAACCTGACTTCGACTCCAGCCATTCCCGCAAGCTGAACGACCATGAGGCTCTGCATGCAGCATTTGCCGGCATTGCGAACAAAGGAGGCTCGCCCGAGCCGGATCAAGACGATGACGACTAAGACTCTGGTGCCTTTTTCTTCGTGCTGCTCACGCTTTGACTGCTCGTAGCTCCGGTGCTGCAACAGCTCCGGCGACAGTGGCAGCTGGAAAATATTTGTGACCTCTCACAACGAGCCCAACAGACAAGTGCTG
Source organism: Symbiodinium sp. CCMP2456 (assembly GCA_905221635.1). NCBI lineage: Eukaryota > Dinophyceae > Suessiales > Symbiodiniaceae > Symbiodinium > Symbiodinium sp. CCMP2456. Next base: position 3,112 of record CAJNDV010002226.1, read on the forward strand.
TGTACCGTGATTTATCGACCCTGTGAGGTGTGGTTGCAGTTTTGTAGCTCCCTGACTTATCGATGCCTTTTGCCGGGTGATGCGTGTTTCAGCCCTGCATTTAGAGCTTTGGTCGGTAACACTGTTGATGCGAGAGAGGAAGGCCATGGATGCACGCAAATAGATGAATATTCATTTACGGTTCTCGTCTGTCTTCAATCTATAGACATCAGAACGGACATCGCGCATCCCACGACTGGGTGGGGCCAACTCCGGAGCCAGGGACAATGGCGCGGTGGGGGATGGGGATCACCGGCGCAGTTGTCGGATTGTTTTTCGAAGCTCCAAGCATTTTACATGCCGCAGTTGTTCTGCCTCAATTTGTGAAACTTTGCTCGTGTAGCAGTCCCAGTCCCCATTCAGCTCGTGACTAGATGCCGTGGCAAGGCACTAGCTCCAACCACCGCAAAGTGTTGTGCAGCTGGAGGCAAACCGTCTCCGCCGCCGGTGCCTTTGGAGCTGAAGCTCTGGCAACTTCAATCCAGCATCCTGTCTTGAACAGATGTCATGCTGTGACCCCCGAGCGTGTGTTGCAAGACATGCACGCATGGTGCAGTGTTCTTCGTATTGTGTCATTGCAGCGCTTTTGCTGGTAATTGCACTCGCAAATAGTATCTTGTCACCCGAGGCAGCTCTCAGAAAACATCTTTCGAGTTTTCGGATCCCAGCGGGATGCTTGCACCACCGGGTATCCCATTGAACGCCTGGTTGGCAATACCTTCCACGCAGAGTGCCCTTCTTTTCTAGGCGGAACCGGAGCCCAAGTGATGCTGTCGGAAACGTCTCCGGGTCGCGGCACTTGGCCGCGAGCGCTTGATGGCTCCCCGCAACAGTCCGGGACAGTGAAGATGATCACAGCAAAAAGGTTGTTCAGCTGTTCTGTTTTGCTTATCATGACGGGCGAGGTGAACGAATATGGATCGACACTTGCAGGGCCACTTGTCTCTCAAGAGCAGATGTCACAGGTTTTCCACTTCACGACAGTCATAATAGAACGAACCCCATTTACGGTCAGGCACTGAGTCGCTACTGCGATTTGTTTGTTGCAAGAGTGTGCTGCAGAGCCACGCAAAGCTGCTGCCTGCAATGTCCGACCCGGCAGTCGGCCAACACGAAAACGGTTCAAGCCTCAAGCTAGCTTTGGCACTCTCGGAAAAGGTGCTGCCGGCAACAATGCAGATGCTCGCCCTCACATGGCAAGATTCAACAACATGATCTTTGGCTGCAGATGCGTCTCTTGGGGATGCCAATCAACAAAATTCTAGAATCAACGCTTCCATTCTCAGCACTTCTCCCCCATCGAAAGCAATTTGCGTGAAGGCAGGGCAGGAAGGAAGGAATCAAATGAACCACCATCGCCGAATGAGGGGGCGAGTTGAAACCACGTAACTAACCGGCACCGAATGAAGGGGGCGGGGGTTTCAGACATGTGATCAACCCATATCAACCCCCATCGCGTAACGAGAGGAGCAAGTTTGATTAGTGGTCATCGCTTAATGAGACGGCAGTTCGAAGAGATGTGAATCACAGCCATGACGTGGTGAAGACGCTTGTTTAAGAAATGTGGTCAGCCGCCGTCGCGTAATGGGGGGGCTGGCGGTTCAAGACATGTGATCAAGGGTCATCGGCTAACAATGGTGGCGGGTTCAGAGATGTACTTCGCCGCTTTCGCTTGTTGAGGGTTCGGGTTTAAGAACTGTGGCACCGCCCCAAAATCATTCCCGCGGCCCTCCTTGGACTTTGGGCATGTCGAGCGTTTCGAGGACAAGCAAAATTATGGCACTTTTCATGAATCGGCTTCCACTAAAGGATCGAAATCTGTGCACCGGCCACAGCCGGAGACGTGGAGCTGCTGGGCAAGCCTTTCTGATGGCTGGAAAAGGTCATTGACGTTTTGTTGTATGGGTCAAAAAACCGCTTATTTGATTAGTTTTTCTTTGGACGGTTTCCTTTCTCCTTTTACTCAGATGTGGGGTGCCGCTCCCTTTAACTATCAGCGCCTACGAATCTGTATTCAACGACACAAAACGATTCTGACACAGAGGCTTGACAGATGTAGTTGAAAGTAACGCATGCTGTGACCGTGGTGGACTCCAAGCCTGCAAGCGAGTTGCGCGGGGATGCCAATCGCTGGGGGAATGGTGGAATTAGCTATCAGACTTCGGGTGAAGCTGACTTGACATTCTGCATGGCATAGAGGGGGACATGGCAGCTGCAGAACACAGGCAAATAACTCGACTCTTCTGGCCCAGTCCACCGAAGGGTAGTCGGGTCGGGTAGTGGTTTCGCCAGAGAAGTGCAAGCGAAGAAGAAGGGTCGGCTTAAACATTGCAGCAAGCATGTGCAATGAGTCTAGCGCACAAGAAGAACGCTGCACCAAAAGACCCCTTGCGCCTTGGAGCCCACCTAACTGCGAGGGCGAATGGCAGCATTATGTAAAACATGCAACCAAGTCACAAGACCACAAAAGTCAAGCCTTGTGGCGATGCCTGGTGCATGCCGTGCCGGCTAAGCCGCAGCATGCGAAGGCCGGAGATCTGTTGATTGCATCGTTCGGAGAATGCGTGCAGCCCTGCACCCTCGTCTTCCTCGACTGGCAGGCTTTGGAGCTGTTGGACGTTTTTGGCTTTATGTGCTGCCGAAGAACAGAGGCGAGTTGGGATTGCCCCGTTCCAGCTGCCAAACATAGCAATCCTTGTCGGAGGGAGCCCAGATGTTCAGTCAGATCTGATTGGCGAACGGACGTGCGATGTGCCCTTACCCTGAGGCAGCTAGCCACACGACTGGCACCGAATCTGGCCCTGGGGCAGAAAGTTGACTTATCATCGACGGCTCAGTGGCTTTCGCCGCAATGGAGGAACGGGAGCTTATCTCGTGTAGTTGTTTGCATCATCGTGCATGATTGTATCCACTGACCCTACGTCAGTTGTGCCAGAAGTTTCCTTTCAACACAAGGTTCGTGTCCGACGATGGGACAGAGACCTGGACGGGTGACGGCTTCCGCGCCACGGATGGGGACTTCGGCACTGCTTTTTTCTTCGGCCTGGGCTGCGCAGAAACTCAGGCGCATGAGGGCGCAACGTCACTCAGTCCTCTCAGGTAAAGAGACTCAAGGATTGAACACGGGTGGAGAACACTTGTGTTCAAGCACGAGTCATGACTGCATCGACTTGGAACGTGTTTGTGTTTCGATATGTTTCTGATCATTCCGAGGGTGATTTCGGCTTTCCGCTGCTTGTGATTTTTACCTCAATTTCGTGGTTGTCACCTGTGGCTTTTTTTTGGGCATTTAACGCGTCGCCTACCAAGTTCGACACTTTGCCTCATCTTGCAGTTTGCCTTGTTGCTTTACTTGCTTGCTTTGCACCCTCACGTTTCCCTCCAATTTCTTCCTTAAGCTGCCAGCGAGCTTTGTGCTTGAATGGCTGTTGTGCTGTCTGCTGCCGTGTTGTAAAAATTCTGTTGACAGCCCTAAACTAGCCCGGCTTCGAGGTGCAGGGTTCCCTTCCCTAAGTTGAGCTGCACTGCACGGAGCTGCAATTGGTATCAGTAACGGCCCACAGCGTTTTGACAGGACGCAGACAGCCCTGCTTGCAGCCAATTTTTGAGGGTTTGGTTTTCGAGCAAGCCCTAGTAGCCTAGTGCAGGGCTGGGGCCACTGGTTTTCCCTTTGGCATGCCCTCATCCGATCAAGCCTGCGGCTCACATTTGCCAGTTTCTCTTTGGCGTGCTGAAGCCGATAAGACGATGCTGCAGCAGACTTTCGTCTAGTGCCTTCCATGATGCTAAGATCCCGAGAGGCGCAAGTAGCTTAGCATAGCGACGCATGGTGCTCACTGTGGCGACATGGAGCACGCATATTCGTCGGCAATGCTTTGTTGGAAGCGAAAGAAAAAGCGTCCGCAGTGGATGCCAGGTGGAGCCAAATCCTTGGCTGCGTGTGGACCTTGGCCGCGAGGCAGGATCATGCAGGATCTATTCTGCCGTACGTGGTGAGAATTGGCCAAGTTTAGGTGCAAACTCTGTTCATGTGGCTTCTCGAAATCTATCTTCGGTTGCTGTTCTCATCGTTTCCGTCATGCTCTTGGCCTGCCACCAAAGAGAATAGTTCTATTTGTGTTTTCCAGTTCTGTGTACAGATTACTTGTTGAAATATTGTGGTCATGCTTCATGCGTGTAGCCAGGAATGCATGCAGAGCAGGGGTGCAGCGAGACGCAGAGCAGATCGTACCAAGTGATGGAACAACCCAGCCCAAAGATGATTGATTAGTGTCGACGTCTACTCACTGCGGTGCATCTCTATTTGCATTGGTGTCGTGTGCATGCCAGATGCAGTGGGCGCAAAAGTGGTGGCACACTCTTGCGAGTGTATGCCATCTTTCATTCTCTGTCTTTCCCTGGCTTCCTTTGCTTTACCGTGATTCAATTTACTTGTTGTCTGGAGCCTGGACATTGTTTAGTTTAGATCATTCAATATCACATCGCCTGGGCAGGCCGGTTGAAGGCACTCGATTGGAGCACACGTGCGATGCCGCTTAAACACCACACTTCGTCGCAGAATTGTTTACCTTCAATTGGCGCGGGCCGCGGGGGCACGGAGGGTGGCAGGCGTGTCCGTGGATCCGATACAACAGGATGCAGATTTAGGCAGAGCGCTGGTGAGTCCAAAGAGCCCTTGGAGTTCGGCCAAGACATCGTAGAGTCTGCACGACTCTACGACAGCCCTTCGCACGGTGCATTGTGAGCAGTGCATGTGGGCGGGATCGTCGGCCAGCAGGCCAGGGCTCAGTCCAAGCATTTTTTGTCAAGGCCGGAATGCTACGTTTCATCTGTGCCAAAGTCGGCAGTGCGCCTCTTTGCTCTCTCGCTGTAGGTCCCCGTGGCCGTCGTGCGCATCATGACGCGCAGTGACAGTGTTGATACAGGCTTAGGCAGTGTGCTCGGATGGGGTGCTTGGGTTTTCAGCAGATTGCCTCGTGCGAATCATGACCGCCATTCCCTCTGTTCGTGCCGAAGCCATATGCATGAAGCAGCAATGTTCCCAGCTTCCAGGTCTTTTGGACATCCGCCTGGGCAACGAGATTCTCACATGGCGTGAAAACCTAGTGTGTGCAGAAGCTGTGATGCTGGACAGACTCCAGCAGCCCAACATATTCAATTGTTTGGCTTCAGGCGGGTTGGGCGGTACGGGATGATGTGCGGCATCTATCTGTGTTGAAAGCATCGGATGACTGCAGCATCGTACCTGCAGTTTTGCGCCGGTTGCCTTCAGCTCATGGCAAGCCTGCAGCTCGTGACGGTTGTAGTAAGTGTAGCAGGCCGCTATCTCTGGCTTGTCCTACGTGTGTCTGGGACGATGGTTGCACCTCTCTCGGTCTGCGAAGTTGAGGTCACCCCGAAGGCGGGGTGCCGAAGGAGATGTAGTTTCAAGCCGAGATGGCTAGCTTCTCTGTGTGGTTTTTCGCACATGCCCAGGGGCCCTCCGGAAATCGACAGATTCTACAGACCGCAGGCGGTATGTGGCCTCTGCAGCTGCAAGGCATCTGGAGCAGAAGTCACCCTGACTTCATCCGCAATTGCCCTGTGCATGCGTAGTGCGTCACAGATGACAAAGCAGATCGTAAGCTTCGAGCTGCACGGCAAGCTGCAACCCCTGAGGCGTCGCGCTTGATCCGCATGACCGAATTCGCATCGTGGCGGACACTGTGCTTTGTGGACTTGAAGGCACGGCGATGTGATTTCATAATATCTCCAGCACACAGGATCGCATCAGGGCTGGACACGGAACGTGAACATGTTGTGGAGAGGGCCTCATGAATGTTTCATTCTGCAGGCAGTGCCACCATGCATGATGCCGTTCTGGCGTTGACTGCGCCGATGGGCCAGCGCGCACCGGCTCAGAATCAGACTTGCTTTCGTGCGCCTCTCTTTTCATACGGGGTGGCGCGATGCAATATAAGGGCGTTTGGAACTCTGTGTCTTTGCCCCAAGGTGCTCATGGAGACTTTCAGTCGGAAACCTGGGAGAACATCCAAGTTAATCGACGCTGTGCCAAACAGTAGTTCTGCAGAAGAGTTGCCACTTGCTGCGTGCAAATCCACTGCTCCAGATTGATCTGGAACACTGTCTTCAGGAATGGGCATTTACAAAGTTTGCTGGTGTGGTGGTGATGGGGACTGCTCCACTGACGAGCACTTCGCAATGCATGTGGCTACCCTGATCATCAATGGAATCATGTTGACGGTCGTGGGCGACGGGAGGGCGCCAAACAGAACGACCGACATGGTCGAAACACGGCAGCATCTGGAGAATTTGAGGCAACAGCAGGCATCGATAGTGCAACACATCATTATCTGAGGTTTCCCAAACCCTTGTACTACGTTTTATTCTCAGTGCCTGACATTAGCACCCCTCGTATTCCTCGCATTTGCATTTCGATGACCCCTTCGTCCGTTGCCATACCATAGAAGAACAGAATCACCACAATCACAGGGAAGCACAGGTACCATGTTAGGATCACAGCTGGTTCTTTGTGCGGCGCTGATCCGCAGCTACTCGCCCCAAGACCCTATTCTAGATATGAAGGCCGCTACACTATCCAAACTCAAAATGTAGTAATTGTTGGACAACTTGTTTTGCGGTTATTGAGCCTCTGCAAAGACATCAAGGTAACCCCAGGCAGGAAGCTCGCATACCATGCAGCAGTCCGACCTCCAAAATGGTTGTGCGTGGTCAGTGGGGGGTTCGTGGTCAGTGGGGGGGGGGGGCCGGGGAATTCGCAGCGTCTTACGTCGATAACTTCCCACGTCAGTGCTTCGAGTGCAAGACCTGCGGAATTTCCAGATCACAAGACAAGGCGACTTCGAGAAGCCCCAAATGTGACGTCTCCCTCTATGATAGCCTTGGCCAAGGACGGAGCTCCTGGCTTCCAGAGCCCGCTGGGCGATCCTTTTGGCCGCTTGGTCTGGCACCGGTTTTGTGCGGATATTTTAATGCACGCTAGGTCACACTGGCTACGCTCGTGAGCTGTGACACAGGTCGGCTTCACAGTATTTGCCTCACAGTCCTAGCTTAGCTAGTGCAATGGCAAACACCGAAATGGACAAGATGGCAGGCTTTTTGGGGGATAGGCCTTAAACAAAAATAAATAGGTGGCATCGAAAACATATAATAGGCATCAAAAAAACTAAATAGGCATCAAAAAATTACCTGGGTATCCCGAGAGACTGACAGAAAGCCAGAAAGACAGAAACAGCAGAACGACAGAAAGAAAGAAGGAAAAAAGACAGAAAGAGAGAAAGACAGAAAGAAAGAACGAATGAAAGAGAAAGAAAGAAAGAAATAAAGAAAGAAAGACAGAAAGAAAGGAAGAAAGAAAGAAGAAAGCAAGACATAAAGAAACAATGCGGAAAGAGAGAAAGAAAGAAAGCAAAAAAGAAAGAGGAAAGAGGAAAGCGACACAGAAAGAAAGAAAGAAAGAAAGAAAGAAAGAACGAACGAAGGAAAGACTTCAAAACAAGCACCAGCTAAGCACAATAGTGAACGGAAATAATAAACAAAACAAACGCCAGCAAACAGCAAAATAACTAAGACAAAACACGCAAGTACAAGAAGAGAGCAGAAGGAACCGCGAAAGGAGGCGCAAGAAATAATACCAGACAAGTCGAAAGGGAAATAACAGCAACATCACCAGGACTAGTGCTAAAAAACAACGAAAAACAGAAAAAACAACTAGAACGTAACAAATCAACAACGACAATGGAAACAATAAAGCATCATCAACAACAACAACAACACAAGAAGACAAGCAAATCGTAACCAGCACCCCGAGTCATTGTGTTGTTGTTGGGCGTCGTAGAGTACACTGGGCAGAACAGTGGGCCGACTTGGCGTGGCACTGGCTCTCACAGACCTCTCAGGCCCTCCCTTCCGAACACCCTGTTTTTCCTTATGAACCAGTGTGGAACAAGCTAGGGGGCTGCCAACGTGCCAGAAGCTCCTTAGGTCCACCTCCTTTCCTATTCGCAGTGAGTCTAGGATCTTTGCATACGGCCGCCCCCCAAAAAATGGCTGCTTGATGAAGGGTCCAGTCAGCAACAGATGCTGTAAGGCATAGCCGTCTCCAACCAGCGTGTCTTCTTCACCGAGCGGGGTACGCACATGCTGCGCTGGTTGGACATAGAGGAGGGCCTCCCAGCTGCATTCCATGCACCTAGAGACCGCCTTAAATCGCATGGATGGTTTCGAGAGAAACAGTAGAGTGACGTGTGCTGACCCAGAGACAAGGCGGCAGCCAGAGAGTTGAAGTCCACAGAAACACATCCAAGGTCGAGTCTACACTCTTGCAGGACAGTTCTTCCCGGGAGTGAGAGGCGCATGAAGCTTAAGTCTTTTTCTCGCAAGATTGAGGGGTCCTGTCAGAATGAAGTCCTCTGCAAATAGCTCCTTCCCAATGTTTGAAACTGTCGGGGATGCAGGTTCTTGCAGGTTCCCGTAAAAGTTCAAGCGTTCGGGTTTAAGCAGGTTTATCCGGGTTTATGGTTGCCTCTTCGGAAGTTGCAATGATGGTGCTGTTTGCCGCAGCTTGAGCTTAGCGGACTGGCACGATGTTCACCAGAAACAACAAGGGCTTCTACTCTACAGAGATTTGGGGCTTTGGGGCTCCTCCATCGTTGGATGTTGCTAGGCTTTACTTGCGATCGGTGAAACAGAGAACGACACAGATGCCCTGGATGATGGAGCTAGAATAGCGCCCCAAACTTACACGTGCAACACATGCCATACTAACACCGAACACCGAAGCAGAAACATCCCGTCCTACTCACTATCGCCTGTGCTGCTTATGGTTGCAGGGGACTTTGGTTCGGCCTTCAACGCGCAGCTCTCCTCACCGCTCGGTCTTGCTTTGGACCGGGATCACACGCCTCCCAGCGGATTTGGTACAGAACAGTTCGAAGTGTGTCAAGAGCACAAACATGGGTTGGGAGCATTGCTTGAATCTGAAGACATGCATGGAGATCCAAGTTGTCAGGTTTCGGTAGCACTGTTTCACCCGACATGGGCAAGGGGTCGCGACTTGATATTGAACGGTGCAGGAGGTGTACCTACTGTGACAACGAAGTTGCCTGATGTCAAGTCAAGGGCATCAAGTTCGGGAGAGGGAGCAAGGGGCAAAAATGGCAAGTGTAGAAGTTTCTGCTAAGTCAGCCGGCAACTGCAAGTCTTAAGACTGATGCAGTCGCGAGCATGCAAGCATGTTTTCTTTTCAGAGGTCGCTCTACATCGCGGACTACGGGAGTGACCGGGTTCGCAAAATTGACTTGACGCAGGACCCTCTCAACAGAGGCTGGAACAGAGGGACACATTCGAATCTGGCAAATCACTCATGCGAGTCTTGAGCATTTCTGTGCTGCACAAAGTGGTCAGCTAATTATGAATGACAAGGAGGCCATCTCATGTAGGTCGCGACATGTGAATGCGCCCAGTGGAGGGCCTGTGCTAGACAGGTATCATTGAAACTGTCGCCGGGAACGGCTTTCGGGGCTTCTCCGGTGATGGCGGGCCAGCACGGGAGGCGAGTGAGGTTTGGAAGTCCAGGATTTGTCTTAAGTCCAAAGCTTGTTTCAGGCCTTTGGCCATCATTCCTAGCCTATGCCTTGTGGTCAATACATGCGCAGGTGCAGGCGACTATTAACTGCTGCTTGTTTGATTGGCACGGAGAATGCTTCACCTGCATTGGCTGTCGATGGCCAAACCACGAACGTTCAATGCGTCCCTGCTCGAAGACTTGCGCCGGGCCAGGCACAGCTGAATGGACCTTCAGGCGTGGCTGTGGACCTGTCCTGGACCCAGCCCTTGATAGGTTAGCGCGCAGAGGTCGTGTCGATCTGCGCTGTTCTGGGGGGCTGCCGACGGTTGACTTTTGCAAATTCCAGGGTGCTACCTGCAGTGTAGGAGATACGCTTGCAGCTGCGGCCACGGGCCCAAAACATTTCAAGACAACAGGTGTTTCCATTTTCCACATGACGAAAGGGGGGGCCCTTGAAGACGCAAATGCGTGCATGTGCAATGTGTAGCAGCTGGGGGCACAATGTAAGTGGGATTCAAGTCTTTCGATGTCGCAATTGCCATTGTTCCTGGCCTGGCACAGTGTTGTTAGACATGTTTCGTAAGCATGAAGCACATCGTAGGATTGTGCGCAAGAGCATACCAAAGCAGGGGAAGACCGGTGGATTCCTTGCCTTTTGCGCCCAGGAACCAGATGCTCTGGATTTGCACCCGGGCTGCAACGTTTGTATTCGAACCTGCCTTGGCACGAATGCGCAGAGGAACCTACACCGCACAGTGGCACTGTGAGCCACGCGCACATCAGCCCTGGCTCTATAAAAGCTTAACAGCATTCCGAAAGAAGGTAGCGTTGCACGTTTGACGAAGTCGGAAGTCTTATCCCATCCCACCATTTGTAGCCAAGAAATTGGAGTGCCCGGCACAGATGCCGGCCAGAAACACCATGTGTTGATGTCGGCTGCGCAGGCGATAGTGGCAACAACGTGCTCCGCGTGGTGTCCATGGAAATCCCGGTCAGAATTCCAGGCTCGCGATTGTGACGTCTCATTTTCACTTTCAAAGCTTTGGGCCCTGCAGTCCAAGTGAAGACAGGCAGATTGTGCTTGGGTAGGGTCAAGGGGTTGCTTCCGCAATGGTGTCACATGATGGGATTGACGTCGTTCTCAAACCCGTGGGCAGTGTCGAGGCCTCCGAACACGGAGTGTACTTCCATCAAGTGGCCCGGGCTCACATGAAACAGCTTTTTCAGGATCTCAAGTCGCCCCTTTCTTCCCCCGAAGAGTCCATGCCGTTTTGGCAACTTCAAGTTTCATCGAGACGTTGTGAATAATCGATCCTGAGACAAACACGTACTTCAGGGAGACATCTCACATCCTTCAACTCACACCAAAAAGCAAGACTTAGTTTTGACAGATGTACTAGGCCAGAATTCGACTGCACACAAGAGTCTCCCTTTTTCTTGCCTCGAGCCATAACCGCATTCGTGTTCAGGTCCTCATAAAGGTATTTGACACGTTACCAAGCCTCAACCAGATCGATTCGAGCTGGAAGTGCCAGGGCACTTTCCAGGCCTTAGCACGCATTTGCCAGCGAAAAAGCATCAAGTTTTTTTTGTACAAGCCGCGACGGCTTGGATCAGTCGTTTTTGGAGGATGCACCCCTGGAGGCAGCAACGAGTTCCAAGCCAACGTCATCCTGACAGCTGCCGGGGGCTCCACTGGCCAAAGCCAGGGCAAAGGCGATGGCGGAGTGGCCTGGCTGGCACGGATGCAGGCCGGGGTGCAGAGAGTCTGGAAGTGCTTATTGCCGACCTCTCAGCTGCAGGGCCCTTCCGGGGTTGCAGTGTCATCCGCTTTCGTCAGCACGGAGGACCCTCCCGTCTATCACCTTGTGATGTCATGGCATAAACTCTCGGCTGTTCCTTGGGTTCCCGCACAGGACGGCACGCTGCCAGTCAACGTCTACATTTCGGAAAGCATGGGCCAGCAGGCGAAATCCCCGGCAGTCCAGTTGATAAGTTGTGCAAGCAACGACAGAACGTTGAAGTGCTGTTGTATCTGCAGCCGAGATCCCAGAACGAGCAATTGCTGTAGACCCCCGCGTTGGTGACCACACCAGCTCGATCGGATCTAACTGGCCAAAGTGCTAACTGCCACTCGTAAAATAGCTGATATAGTGCCGCCCCCTTTAGCACAGCTCATATCCGTTGATGTTTCCGGATGACGTTCCCGCGAGGTGCGTTCCATGTCGCTGGAGTTTCAGAGCTATCTCGGCGTGATCAACACGTGCCCTGAGCGGGATCAGTTTGAAGGGTTGTGGCAGTTGGGGTTTCCCTTCGGAAACAGGCACGTCTCAAACTGCAGCACTCAAGGCTGGCTGGCTCTGGCCAGCGTGGGAACGACCTCCAGGCCAGTTCGAACCGCTCCAGGGCTTCGGGCAAGAGTTGAGGTCCAGGTAGACGACATGTTTTTGCTTTCTGTACTGTATGCAGATGCCTCATGCCCGGCATGACTTTTATAGTTGATGGGAGCTGTATAGGTCAGTGCTTGGGCACAGGCTGATGAGCCCGAGCGCTGAGGGTCGAAATTTGTTACAGCGCATAGCAAATCTTCGCATTTCATCAGAAAGTGTGTGGTTGTTTTGGGTTGACCCTCTCCAGATTTGCGAGGCTTTGTTGAACATGGCATGAGGCTTAGTTTGGTTCACGGCCGTCTTCGCTGCTATCGGGACCCTTCTGGGCCAGGAGGGGCTGCCGCTGGAGGCCCCCAATGCAGAGCTCAACGAGCCAAGCGGGGTGGCGACGGATGCAGGCACTTCACAACGTCGAGGCGAGTGATGCGGGGTGTGCAAAACCTTGGCGAGGCCTGGTCTACCTCAGCGACTCGGCCAACAACCGCCTCTTGATGATGCAGCGTGGCGGCAGTAAGCCGATGTTAGTGGCAGAGCTCGCTGCGTCGATCTGGAGTGCTTGCGTCATGAGTCAAGCAAAAAGAGTGGCAGAGAAGACACTCTTGTGAGAAGTACGATGACTTCAATGCTCTTTCTGATCACCTTCGAGTGTTCGGTTGGCTGAGGCCGGCATTGGAGTACGTTTCCATGGGCTGCTGGCGTGAGAACATTGAGTCGCCATGGATTCCAAGCATCGAAGGCTTGAGCGCCTGCTCTGAGTCCGAATGACCCAATCACTTCAGAGCCCTGCTGAAGATCGTCTTGTGTTGCTGATTCAGCGTGCGCCAAGCATTGCAGAAGCTTCCTGCTTCGCTGAGCACCTATCCCGGATCTTGTTCGGAGCCTATACGTTGATCACGGCTTCAAATCTCCGCTCGAGGCGAGCCACTCCCCTGGGGCATCGACTACCTGCAGGCCGGTTCTGCTAGATCTACATTACGTAGGTCTCAGTAAAAACTACGATTTTCTTTTGGAGGGCGAACCCTTCTGAATACGGCACTCCCTAATTTGGGAACTCCCCCCATGCTGCAAAGCAGTCATTGCTGATGTTCGCACGATGCCAGGGTATCCCCGAGAACCGACCTGCGGCCATTACAGCGTGCGACCACTCAGCTTGAAGCCGGTGGCTGTCAGTGGGCTTGATTCGGACTTCACCCGAATTCCAGGGGTTACGCAAGTGACAGCAGAGCAAAAACGAGAGCAACAGCGGATGCATGCAGCAATCAGAAGATCCACCTGCGCTCGCAGTGGCATCAAACATCTGCAATCTGAATGCGCTAGTAAGACACAGACTGGAGCAGAAAGAGCTCGGGACGTGTGCTCGCGCTACCTGCGTCGGCAAGGATGCCATTTTTCATCTGTTTGATGCTGTAAAGTGCGGTGATGAGGATGATGGTGATGCTGTTGATGATGATGCTAAGGTTACTGTTGCTGATCATGTCGGTGAAGTGATGATTGACGCTGACGTCAATGACTGAGTACAGCAAGATGATTGTGGCGATGATGTGGTGATGGTGATGGTGATGACAACGAAGCTCTACGGCCGACGGTGGCAAGGAAGCTGTCCCTGAGAGCTGAATGGGCCATGGGCACAAAGGCCAAGGGCTGCAAGTTCTTCGGGGTCCCCCCTCCTCCTCCTCCTGTGCCGACCGGGAGCCGCTTGCTTCAGCGATTGTGCAATGAAAACCGCATCAGGTGCGCTCTGGCCACGCTGCGTTTGGGCTATGAGGTGTTCGCCATTCGTCAAATGGGGGTGTGTGCCACCTCAAAGGACCCCGGATTGAAAGGAATACTACTTGCGCAGTAGGCCTGCAGGGCTATATGATTGAGGACTCGCGGTTCCAGACCTGATGAACTAACTGTCATTTCCTTCGCTGTGGCTAGACAAGATTCCGTTTGTCCTGCGGTTGCTGCTGTCGCACCGTACTGTGTGAGGATGCGCACCTCTACTTTCGGTTGTGGCCTAAGCGTGAGCTGTTGTTCGGACTCATGGAAGCCAGTGGAGCCAGCGGCAACGTATATCCGAAGACTTCTTCGGGGCGGCAGAGTGATGTGCACCAAGAGCTTCGGTTCAAAGAACAAGAGACAAAGTTGGAAGGCTGTCGAGCATCCACGGTGAATTCTAATTGAGGCTGTCAGGCTATCCTAGAGCCGGACGGCAGATGTCAGCTTGCCATCAATTCAAGTTAGTGCGGTAACCCCCCCGAACCTAGCCGGTCATGTTCTTGAGGTGCTTGCAATACGTTTTATGGATCCAGGGTGTTTAGGTTCTTGTGACAGTAACAGCCCTGGAGCCGCTCCTGCACGATTGCCACCAACGTCCTTCCTTGTCAGGTTCGAGGGCTCTTCGACTTCTTGTGATCAGGGTAAAGGTGGAGCACGCGACAACTCAGTCTACAGGCCGGGGGTGTGACGTCGTGGCCTGGGCCTGCCGGTCCAACTTCGAAGGGGCTCTTCAATCTCAATGATGCCAGACACGAGTTTCCATCTTTGCCCATCCACGCAACGTGATGCCTGTAGGTTTGCTCGTCAAGGGATGATGACGCAGCAGCAGGGATTGGCCCTTCCCTCAGGGCTATCATTCAGGTGTTGTCAGAAACGGGATATTTGCATTCTTGAGATCCTGCCAGGATTTTGTGCAACCTCGCAGCAAGTGCAGATGCCAAACATGTGCGTGAGTCACTGAAAATCGTTGCAGGTCTGATTCAGTCTTCCGCATGCACTGCCTGGATCAACGGCCCACCCGCAGCAGTAACTCTATTGACCTTCCGACCCGATGTTGCTAGCTCTTGATACCCAAATGTCTCCTTGCGTGTGGCTGGGATGGGACCTGCGTATCCTTCCCCTGAGGTCTACGTCCTGGCAGGGAGGGAAGGCGACGCCGGCTTTGCAGGTGACCAAGGCAGGTCATAGAAGTGCAGGACGTCTTGTAGGCCGCAGCTCTGTGCTCGTAGGCAGCGCTTGGGTAACACAGCTCAACCGGCATCGCGCTCAGCGAGCATTGGCCTTTCTGAGCATGGTCGTAACTTGTAACTGCCTGAGGCCCAACGGCCTGGGCGTAAATCCCATGACGAAGGACGTGGGACAGGGGCTTTTACTTCGGTTCGTAGTCTTGACATTGTAGCAGGCTTGGATGGCTTGCTGCAGCGATGTCATGAAGCAGTCCGTGTCGAATGTTTTATTTTGAATAGCAACCCAATCTGCCAGTTTTGGACCGCCCGGCATGTTTGCACGAGTGAACCAATCTCATCCACCGTCACGGTTGGGGCCAGGTTCAAGGTCGGGTTTGTGCGTCGCAGCTAGCGCAACACGAATGCTTTTAACAGCATTAAAGCACTTGGTAGAAGTCACCGGCATCATGTTGATGATAGCTTCGGCGGCCAGGTCTTACAGGAACAGGCTGACAACATCGGTTTGTAATCACTTGAGATGTGTGATGGAACCGCATTCGTAGGACATCTACGTGGCAGATTCCGGCAACAACCGCATCCGTCTGATTTTCAGCCAGATAGGCACCGACCTCCGTCACGATCATGCAATCAGCATGCGAGGCGATCTTCGGGTCTGAGCATGAGGGGCCACTGCTCACCCGGCAGAGGTCCCGGCGTTCATCACTCTGGCTACTGTACGAACGGATTGGCCTGCGAGGTGGGAGCCTTTGATGCAGGCGGCTACATTCAAGGTGAAGAGAACGAGACATGCAATCTCTGGGATGCCTCAAAATGATAGAAAGTAACAAGCAAATAAAAGCAAATTAACCATGAACGTGGCATCCAGGTAACAAGCCAAACTTGTTTCGCCCGAAGGCGCGGAATAACAGGAAAAAGCAAAGCAACACAACAAAAGTAGCACAGAATAACAACAACAACGTTGCGCATAAGCAATGAGAGACTACAGCAAAAAGACAAATAGAAGCACACGACCTGCCATGCCCACCTGTTGTGTTTTTTGTTTTTCTGTTATTCATTTTGTCTTTTAATATCTTTTATTGGATTTCCAGAGTTTGCGGTTTCTGCTGCTCTTCAATTTTCAGGGAATGCATGGGCACAAACCTCTTCAGGTGACGATCAGGGGAAATGGCTTGCTGCCGGGCAACAAGCTGGCCGTCATTCCCATGGAGCAAAGCTGCGGGCAGGCAGATGGGCACCGCACCTTGCCTTACCCTGTCACTAGCGCCCATACGCAGTAGAGTGCATGGTCTAGGGAGACGATGTGAAAGAATCGCCTGCATGTGCGTTGTCTAGTGTCTGCCTGTGCCGTTGTTTCCGTGCCAGCCTGGCGTAATGTTCCAAATGGGCCTGGCCATGAACCCGACGTCCGAGATCCCCTCGTCGTGTGCCCAGGGGGCCACGGTGCAATTTCGCGCAGAAGTGTCACTCCTTCTGAACCTTGAAGCTCTAGCTTCGCGCTACCTGAAAGGCCATCGTTCACCCAGAAGACCTTCAACTTTGGACCACCTTCCGTGGCTTGGACTGTTATGTCGGGGTGTTTGGCATTTCACATCAAGATCTTCCGAAACGTTACAGCATTACAAGCTGGATCCCAGCCTAGCTGCCATATCTTGCCTGCTGCAGGTGCCCCGCACCGGAACCTATCGGCTCTGCTTCTGCGTGAAGGATGCTGTCGAGCGCTGAGGATGTGCTGCTGGTGCCACTGCCTTCAAAACATCTCCTGCATGCGCCGCCACTACTCGTAGCATGGAGCTGGCACACTGGGTGGAAGCTGAATGAGTCGGCAATATTAGAAGCGTGCTTCGACTCTTGATTGAGGTGGTCTTCGGACAGATAACGCCTTGCAATGCGGCAGAGTTCTTCATCCATGATGCCGGAATTGCTGGCACCTCACATCACCTCACTGTGCTCTATTGCCCGTGAGAGGTGGTTACGGTGGCACAGCAATGGCTGTTTTGATGTCAGACGTGGGCCTGACCGGTTCTCAGGTTCGCATTGTTGGACCGGACAGCCGTATCGATGATGCCGAAGTCGTGGAAGGGATGGTCGGGGCCTCTGCAAGCTGGGAAGAGCGCAGTGTGCTTTGTCGGAGCTTCTTCTTCCTTCGTCCCTTCCTTCGGTTCGCACTGCTTCGCTTATCTTCGCTTCGCTTCGCAGCCCGGCCGGCCCTTGGCCTTGGCCATCTTCGGCCACGAGCTCTCGCTCTTCGACCGCGTGCGCCTGGCAGCGGCCCTAGCTCGGGTCTCCGAAGATCGCAAGCGATCGCTTCTGTCGCATCTGCATCTGCATCGCCTGGGAGGTGAACGACTCGCAGCCCTGTGGCGTTCCCGGTGCAGAGGCTGACTGGAGCAGGCTATAGCAGGATGCTACTGCGGGAGGGGCGCCGCTCTGCAAGGTCCTGGCCGAGGAAGTTCAAAGCCGAGACATTTTGATGGGGCCATGGCCTCACACTCTGGGAAGGCAAGCCTGACCTCGAAGCCTCCAGGCGGCGGTACCAGGGCAACGAGTCCTTCAGCCTTTGGGTGAACGTAACACTTCGAGCCTCTGGCAGCTTCCGCTTATGTGCGCACCCTAGCGACAGAGATTTTTCGAGGGTTTCAACCAAGCATGGTACTGCTCTTGGATGGTCTTGTTTTTTTGGAGAGGAAAGCCACTCAGGCTGGTGCCAGGGTGCGAGGATCGATGGTACTCGCTTGCGGTGCGAGCACGGAGAGGACTTCACATGCTTTGCCAGGCTTTGCCAGGGCCACTCTCTGTGTGAGGACTTTCGAGTGGAGGCTGCACGTGTCAACATTCGAGGCCCTGTGACTTAGGCTTCCTGTAATAAGCAAGGTTGCAACGTCGAACACGCTCTCATGTGTGACAGGCCCCATCCAGTACGTTGGCACAATCAAGACTGGCAGTTACGAGGACGGAAGCACACACCCCCTCACAGCCCGGCTGTATCGAAAATGGGGCAAGGTGTGTGAACGCCGCAGTGTAGCTGCTGCTCCAGTTCCCCATATCCAGTCCAACGTCAAGTACTAAGACTAAATCGCAGCTTCAGACTTAGACTCTAAGTCGCGCTTAGTGACTCTAACGGGACCTTCACGATGCAGATCCTGCCTGTAGCACTGAAAGGAGATCGCAGTCAAAGGCGGCCAGCTGGCTGGATTCAGCCGCCAAGCCGCAGTGAGGGCGCTGTCTAGGTTGCCACAGGCGCCGCGTCCATGTCGGCAGGTTCCAGTGATCGCATTCGACTGGTCGACGCGGCGACCGTGCAGTGCGGCAGCATGGAGGCGCAGGCCTGGCCGTAGCCATGGCAGCCCAAACCTTCCTCATCCTTCATCCTCAGCATCGCGAGGCCTTCAGCATCTCCATCGAAAACGAGCAGGAGGATGCTGTGCCCAGGTCTTGGTGACGGGCCGCGGCTCGCATTGCCGACCGCGTCAGTGCAAGCTCCTTGAAAAATATCGGACAAGGCCATCGGGCCCTCCACACCGCATCACCGCCGACTCCGTGACGTGGACCAACGTCAAGGCGAGAACTTCGAAGATATCAAGACATCAGCAGATTCTACATTCTACAGTCTATTGCCACACGCCACGAAGAACGTCACGAAAGGGGTTAGTTATGGCCCTGTTTCATGAGGTCCGCACCAGTCAGCCCCTGCGGGTATGCTGGTGTGGTGACACAGAAGCATGCCGCTGCCTTGGGGCTAGTTAGGACAATTGCGACTGCTGGTTGTAGCCGCTATCAGGTACATATGTGTATGCGTATGTATATACATATATATATATATATGTATGTATATGTATACATACTTTTGTATATATGTATATCTATGTATGTATGTATGTATGTATGCATGCATGCATGTATGTATGTATGTATGTATGTATGTATTCATGTATGCATGTATG